>JBBBDQ010001127.1:3527500-3612500 GCA_037127315.1 Ascarosepion bandense
AGAATATTCCTTCTGAATAAACTGTTTACTCTTTATATGTATATATATTCAAATTTGTGAAATAGTATGAGATAAATCTGTAAGTTTTCTGAATGTTTACCAAATTTCCTTTTCAGAGAGAGAAAATGGATTGCATACGAACTTTCGCAAAGGAACATCTGTCACTTTTCTTTCCGACAGAGAAGTCATATTTCAACAAGACAGTCGCTATTAACAGGTTAGTGTGTTAGGAGGTGTCTATTGACCTTACATTTAAACTCCTGGAGATTGTAGCCGTCGGGGAAGCAATCGTTTGGAAGAGAATTCCACAGTCGGGAAGTGCGAGGAAAGAAACTGTTGGAGTAGAAGTTACGGCTGCATTTTATCGGCTTCACTGTAAAAGGGTGGGATCTAGTTGCTAATCTAGTATCTCGTTCAAATTCGTATTTAGGGGGCGCTAGTGATCTAAGTTCATCGGAGCAGAAGCCGTGAAAGTATTTATAGAAGAGACACAGGGAAGCCAAACATACCGAGGCATTCCTTACACCAAAACAACACGTTCTTTCTTACCATTGTTAATACAGCCACCATAATACCACAACATCTCTCTGAAGTTCTAACTAGGTCCTATATGTATAAATTGTCGGTAGGGGTGAGTAATAAAACAATAGAGGAAAGTTTATCAGAACATATACAATGGAATCTAATTATAGAAAATGCACAGAGAAGCTAGATTAAAACGGTGGAAAAATGACTGAAGGCGAGTTGCCAGATCAGGACCAATAACTTAGCACACACTTCTTGGTATTTTATCAAATTACTCTAAATATATAGCAGGAACACCAGGCATGGAAACAATATTTAAAAGAAGCATGAATGTTATTACGTAAAACCAGGAAATAAGTTTTTACTTCAATAACAAGACTATGAAATCATCAACAATCGATCAACACCTATAAGAGAACAACTAAAAAACAACTGCAATAAGCCTTAGAAGCATTTACCTCTTAATATAGTGACCCTTTTACTCAATGACAACCAGTAATCTATTATCCATCGATTTTGTTAAGTTTTTTTTTTTACTTCTGCAGGTTCAATTTCCGACACAGTGTTTTTAATTACTTCGCATAGGTATGTCTTTGTCATATTGATTGAAACCTTCGTATAATTTTCGATTTTCACCTGGTTGAAAATAAATTTTAATAAAAGTTAATTAAACTTCTTGCGTTTCACTACGAAATTTTTGTTAGTTTTATTTAGTCTTTTAATCTTGCAAAAGAATCTGAAAAATGTTCTCTAGTTGTGATAAATTCAATTCTTATTGCAAATGAACAGAACGGCTCAGAATCCTCTGTAAGTGCAAGATATATTACGTTATTTTTTTAAATGGAATCTGAAAGTATTGGGAAAATATACGCTTCGATTTATCAGGACACATCTCCTGAGATTGATTTACCTTTCTTTCTCTCTATTTTCTTTCATCTGTTTTTTATAATTCTTTTTTTTTTTACAGATTTTTACTTCTTGCGTTTTTCATTTTACTTTTTGTTGTGGGGTCTCCCCTTTTTCGTGGATAACAGACTCGTCTAGAGTATACATATACTCCTGCATAGAAGCAAGACGTGAGAGTCCAAGAGTTTGTGAGACATCCTGCATCAGTAGTTCATAGTAGCTCTTAGCTCCACTTAGCAGAATATTATTATACCACACCCGTCAGCTTTCGACGTGGACATACTAATTCTACTAAGGCTTCACTTCAGAGACTTGTATATATATATTTTTACTAAACTCGTATTTATGGTCCACTAACCCTCGTTCAAGGTTGTATTTTTACGTTAATATCCTTTTTTTTTCTATCTCAAATTCTGTTTGTTGTTCGTTTATTTTGTGCGGTTCCCATTCCAGGGATCCACAACACTTTTTATATTTCTTTCATCCATGTTTTTTTTTTATTTAGCTTTTAACTTTTTTCAATTTTGATGTTTCTTTCAGTTTTTGATTTCTTTTCTTTCTTACTTTTTTTTCTTTTTTTCTTTCTTACTTTCTTTTTTTGCTTTCTTTCTTTCTTACTTTTTTTCTTTCTTACTTAATTTCTTGCTTTCTTTTTTGCTTTCTTTCTTACTTTCTTTTGCTTTTATTCTTTCTTTCTTTCTTACTTTCTTTTTTGCTTTCTTTCTTTCTTTCTATCTTTTTTGCTTTCTTTCTTACTTTCTTTTTTGCTTTCTTTCTTTCTTACTTTTTTTCTTTCTTACTTAATTTCTTGCTTTCTTTTGCTTTCTTTCTTACTTTCTTTTGCTTTTATTCTTTCTTTCTTTCTTACTTTCTTTTTTGCTTTCTTTCTTTCTTTCTTTCTATCTTTTTTGCTTTCTTTCTTACTTTCTTTTTTGCTTACTTTCTTGCTTTCTTTTTTGCTTTCTTTCTTTTTTGCTTTCTTAATTCTTTCTTTCTTTCTTTCTTTCATAATTCTTTCTTTCTTTCATAATTCTTTCTTTCTTTCTTACTTTTTTGCTTTCTTTCTTTCTTTCTTTCTTTCTTAATTCTTTCTTCAGTTCTTTCTTTTTGCCGTGTTTCTTTTCTTTCTCACTTTCGTCTTTTCTATATTTTCCCTCTTTTTATTTTTATTCTTTTTGGTTTGTATTTTGCTTTCTTCTGGTTTTTATCTTTCTTTCTTTTTTCTTTCTTTCTTTTTTTTCTTCATGCAACCCATCTTCTTTATTCCGTAGCTCTTTTTCTTTCTTTTGTTTATATTCTTTTTTCCTTTTTCATAATACTTTTCAATATTTCTTTTATTTCTATTCCCCATCTGTCGTTCATAAAGGTACTGAATAAAAAAAACTTTTGTGCTTTGCAGTCACTCGTACAGTACGTGCTATTCTCGAAAAAACACCAAATAGTTACTGAAAAACCACGAATTATTCTCATCTTTTTCGCTACTAAATCGAGGAATATTTTCGTATTTCCGTAGATTTTTTCTCATTTTTTTTGTTGTTGTTGCTGTCATTCAACTAGTTTATCCGGTTTTTTTTATTTTTAACAGAATGTTCTATGCCAGACCCCTTGTGCAGCAATAATGTTTTGAAAAATTCCCCGGATTATCTTACTATTTCAAAGTGGGAAAATATACTTTCAAAGAATAAATGAATTTGATGATATTATTTTAATTACTTGAATATTTTTTAAATGCACCAAGTCAGTCACAGGAACATTCCTCCATTTGTACTTACCAAGAACCTATATCGGGTTATCCATTCTTTTCCAATTAATAGTGGAGAGTCCGTTCTAGTGAAGGGTAGTTGTATATTGTTGCAGATTAACGGAATTTGGCCTCGTTGTATATAGCCCACTATAAGTCATAAAATAATTATAAATCAAGAAAATCAAACTGAGTTGAAAATAACACAAATACATATCAATTAAGGTTTGTACATTTAAAGTAATACTTGAAGTATAGGTCCAACCGACGTTAAAATATTCATGTCAACAAAATGCTGAAAAGAGAATTAATGCTTAGGAATGTGGGAGCGATGTACGTAAGGAATGTCTTTGATGTATTCGCTCCTTAGGTCAGTAAGTAGTTTTGAGACAGCGAAAGATAAGAGGAGAGGAAAGGGAGGCTAGGATAGTAAGCCACTTGATTTAGGTCATGGGGATACTGATTACACTCCTCTCTCTCGAGTCAGGGTCTGTTTGTTTGACGATGCTTTTTGTATCGGCTTTTTATTTTGACTTTTTGGATCACAGCAGATAATTAGGGAATCCATATCCGTATTTGATTCTGGGCTTCCCAGTGGCCGATAAATAAAATTCGCGTAGGCTCGCGAACTGGAAATTTAATATTTAATTAATTTTTAGTTTTCAACCGGAACATCTTCGCGAACCCAGCTGCGCACCGTCCAGTTCTGGTCATTTGCTTTTTTGTCGTGAGGGTGAAAACATCCGGTTCATCGCTTTTGCTCGGTCGGTATCACCACAAACCAAATGCATAACATATATGTAGATTGGCAACCAGCAATTTAGTTATTTCCTGCGTAGTGCGAGAACGAACATTTTGAGATGGAGTTTTTCGGTAATGTGAAACTATTGTGTTCACAGTAAATAGATTCTTCTAGTCATTTGCCAAGTTTGTACAGTAGAAAACCCAGACCAAAGCGCAAATTTTGTTCCTTACAACATTTTGGAAAGGATAAAGGCAAACGGGCGAGATCAAGTACAACGTAATGATGCGGATGATGACAATCCCAGAAATGTGAACACTGTTTACACATGCTGAGGACTTGAAACATTAGAAATGCGTTTCTAAAGAACATGTATCACCAAAATGAGTAGTTACATTAAATTAGCGGAAGATGCCTAGCAAAAGCTAAACAAAGTATGAAAAAAGAACATTTCGTTAGAAAAAAGTAAAGAGTTTAGTACTTTTGTGTAATACTGAGCCTCGTATATAGGAGAAAAATCTGAACCATCTT
The DNA here is from genome assembly GCA_037127315.1 of Ascarosepion bandense. Classification (NCBI taxonomy): domain Eukaryota; kingdom Metazoa; phylum Mollusca; class Cephalopoda; order Sepiida; family Sepiidae; genus Ascarosepion; species Ascarosepion bandense. The sequence goes on from JBBBDQ010001127.1 coordinate 3,531,946, forward strand.
CAAAAAGATGGAGAAGAAACTTGAGGTAACCAAGATGTGCTTCTAGTCGGTTGCTGATTATACCGTATTTCGCAAAATATGAGCAATGAAGATGTTTTATGGAAAAATAAAAAAAAACTTATATTAAAATAAAAAAAAAACAGTTGATATCTCTGGAACACGTAGTAAAGAAAGAATGCTTGAAAAATTTGAAATTCAAATGACATTGAATTCAAGATAAAAAGGAAAATAACGTATAGCTTACCTAATGATTTCGGAGCTTAGGCACTATTTTTCTTTGTCGGTTTTAGTGATAATTTTTCTTTCGCTTTCACTTTTCAACAAATGTCTCGGAATATTGTCAGTCAGTTAAGTGTCATGCGCGATAAACGCTTGGGCGATCATGTCTCGAAAGAGAAATGACTGACTGGGCAGAAGATTATCCCGCAGTAGGTTGCCATTGCTTTCTGAGGTAGACTGGTTGCCGACCAAGGCTATAGAACCCAATCTGTTCTATTATTTAACCCGTAACTGGAGGGAAGAGACGATTAATACCTTTCCCATGGGTATTTGCGCGTAAGTGAATGCAAGGAATTCAACTGGAATTCGAACTCGGTTCCCCGAGTTCTCGTTCCGAGCCGAAATCCACTGCGCCACAAGGCACATCGGAATATATTCTTCTTCTTCTATGTGCCCTGTCCCTTCAGGACGTAGGCGATCATGGATCTCCACGTCTCTCTATCCCTTGTGGCTCTTAGTATGTTTGCTCCTGTTGCTCCTGGCAACCCCCGTTCCGTCATCCACCTGATCAGACTCTGCAGATATGTTATCCGCTGCCTTCCTCTGTCTCTCCTTCCTTCTATCTGTCCAGTCAGTATCAGGTTCTCCAGGCTCTCCTTCCTCATTGCGTGTCCCAGGAACTTCAGTTGTCTCTTCCTGATGCTCAGCATCAATTTCCTTTTGTTGCCATTCTTTCTAACACTTCGTCGTTGCTTGTATGCTCAGTCCACGATATCCGTAGCATCCTTCTGTAGAACCACATAAGTTTCTTAAAATGTTTGCTTTTATACACAAAAGTAGGTTTTTTGACAACTTTTACTACATTTTATTCAATTTTTAGTGACAATATATTTATATATTTCTGTTAACAAAATTATTGAGAAAACATGATAACATCAGACCTTCGAAAGAAAATAGACATTTTTGGTCCTGGGCATGACGGTAAACTGCATCCGGCCTCAGTCTCTGATTCGGAGGATGGAACCACCTTTTAATTGCTGTTGTTCCCAAGTCCACCTTGACCCGGTGTGGTAGCACCTGTTTTCTATGGGAAAATAGTTAACCCCCAAACTGGGGTCAGAACACTATGAAAGTATAAAAATAGACTTTTATAGAAATATATACATAAAAATAGAATTTTATAGAAAAATATACATTTTGAAGGAAAAATAAATATTACCAGCAATACATTTTTTAATACAAAACTCCAAGACATCTTCATTTTTCGAAAATAATATAAAAAATATAAAAATTCATCAAAATCTGACTTCAAGCTTCTAACTATAACATTAAAAGATACCTTAAAACCCCACCTTTTTTTACGTTAAATTACAGAGGTTGATATGCCATGAAACAAAATTCAAACTCAGACATTTACAATAAAAAAGAAGAGTAAAGGTCGGGTAGGATGAAGTTTGAAGAGCGGAAACAAATTATTTTGTAGAAATAGAACGGACAGACAAAGTAACTAATAGGTTATGTCTTTCCACTGGCTCTGAAAACAAAAAGGAAATCAGCGAATGTTCCAAAAGCTGTCTTTATTCACGAGTCCGTCACATTACGTTGCGAAAGTTTGTCTACTTCCACGTGAACAATGCGTATTTTCTCATTAGAGTCTACCGAATAAAAAAAAATTAATTAATTAAATTAAATTAAAACATCTTTCTAAATGTAAAAAACGGGATTTTTAATGATTAGCCATTAAGAGTTACTTGATCGGCCAAGCACAGGGTGCAATGATTGAATATAAGTAAATTTATGATAATAGTTTTTTTTAAACCATGGTGAATCAACTGTGAAAATTGCTTCACCAGTTTTTTGTTTAGAACTTCGTAACATCGTCATCTGATTATCAACCGAAATTTAATTTATTATGGGTATGAAAAGGTCTTCAAATACCTAAAACAAGTTTTGGTTTATTTAGACTTCAATTTTATTTATTGCTTGACTGTAAAATTATCCAAATTTTTCAAAAAAGTAACAACGTCCTAGAAATACTATAATTTTCCTCTCCTGCAAAAACTTTCACATCTAGAAATGGAATAGTTTCCCATGTTTCTTCTCCTAATGATATTAATGATTGATTGATTTGTTTTTTACGATTTATCAACTATTTATTAGGTTATTTATTGCGATAAATTTGTTGAGTATTAAGTGAAAGAGAAGAAAAATGTTTTTCTTTCTAAAATGTTTATCCAGGGAAATAGTACAGAAATATTTTAAGATTGGTTTGCTGAAATATTGAGTTCGGTGATCAGATTCGTCTTGACGCCGATATTTGATTAATACATTTAGAATAATGTGTGAAAATTAAATAAAATCTATAAAAATGTAATGAATAATAAAAAATGAAGAAAGAAAAAGCATTTAGCCTTACGATGCTAAAAGTAAAGAAACCGTCCGAAAAGGAAATCTGCCAAGGTAGACAAGTAAACCTGGCTGCAGCTCCAGAAACGGATCTCTAATCACTGGTTAACTGGGGCAGGAAATTACTTGGGAAACTTTCCAGCCAGCCATCATTATAAATGACGCAAGTCTCCTGGAGGGCAACACATTGCGGCCCCTTGGCCTCATATTTCACCTGACCTGGAGTTGAACAGCTAAATCGAATTCATATTTATTTCTACTACTAATAATGTTGATATCGATAGATGATATCGAGCCAAAAATTTTTTCTAGTCAGAATCCATCTTACACATTTATAAATCTACCATTCGTCCGTGAATTGAATACTATTGCTTCTACTATTCGGGTGCTTCGACTATTCATCTCATAAATCTCATGAAAATTCGAAGAAGGATCTGCAGTGTAATCGATCCTCACTTGGCAACTCGACTTCAGTCACTTTCACACCGACATAGCGTGATCTTGCACATTTATAAATCTACCATTCGTCTTGTGCATTGAATACTGTTGCCATATCTGGTCTAGTCCTCTTACTGTGCATCTCGAGATTCTTGACAAAATCTAAAGAAGGATCTGCAATGTAATCAATCCTGACTTGGCATCTCGACTTCAGCCACTTTCTCACCGACATAACGTGATCTTGCACATTTATAAATCTACCATTCGTCTTGTGCATTGAATACTGTTGCCATATCTGGTCTAGTCCTCTTACTGTGCATCTCGAGATTCTTGACAAAATCTAAAGAAGGATCTGCAATGTAATCGATCCTCACTTGGCAACTCGACTTCAGTCACTTTCTCACCGACTTAACGCGATCTTGCACATTTATAAATCTACCATTCGTCTTGTGCATTGAATACTGTTGCCATATCTGGTCTAGTCCTCTTACTGTGCATCTCGAGATTCTTGACAAATTCCAAAGAATGATCTGCAATGTAATCGATTCTGACCTGGCATCTCAACTTCAGTCACTTTCTCACCGACATGACGTGGTCTATGGATCTCCCATCCATGTTCTTGCTTGTCTGATAGCTCAAATCGCCAAAAAACGTAAATTCAGTGTCAGTTGCCATTTTCTGTCTCTTTGAATACTGTACATCTTTATTTCTTTCTTTAACACTCACGTACCTATTCTTTTCTGTCATTAGACCCCTGCGAATTAGTGGTGGTACCGCCTTGCGTAGGGCGAAATGATTAACAAAATACAATTTATTAAGCAACAGAGGATTTTAACATAAACCAAACTTGGAAGAATATTATAATCACTCTTTTATAAAAGTTTCGTTAAAAATGACTAACAAGGTACTGTAATTGACTTTTTAAAAAATACTAAACTGCATTAGACTGTCAGTCACTTTTAATAAAACTATATATATATATATATATATATATATATATATATATATATATATATGTGTGTGTGTGTGTGTGTGTGTGTGTGTGTGTAGTCATCCTCAGACAGATCTGTTTCGCTGTATCACAGCTAATCAGTACGGTTAGACAAACGATTGCTTTTTACCCAGAATTGACACCCGACCGAATTTTGCGTCAGTCGGCGATTCTACCTCTGAGCTATGGGCGCTCGGTTGAAGAAGGCTAACTTTTTAGCGTCTATATTATCATTATACACGCCCAAAAACTGAGAGCTGAATGAAATGGCGTTGAAAACGATAAATTTTTACAATAATAGTGCCATGACAAACTTTAAAAAAAAGCACCAGTCGACCGGTTTCGTCCCCTCTTGACAGAACTGTAAAGGAGAAGGAGGAATTATGAAAGGAAAATCTGTCAGGGATGACATGACTAAACGGGAATGGGAAATAAAATTTATTACAGCTGAAAATGCTAGAGAATCAGCAGAGCAAATCCAAGCTAACAGCCCATTTCTTTACAAAGAGAGGGTCGCTTGGATCTGAAAAACAGCGTTTCCAACACCATCAAATGGAACAACGTGTGTGCTCTGGCCAAAAGAGAAAATCAGGCCATACGCAGCACAACTCAGATTATTTATCAAATGGGATCGAATAATCATTAAATTTAAAAGGAAGAGGCTCATTGGGTAAATTCCGCAGAAATGATCATTTGATTCCATTTCTGAATTATATATATATATATATATATATATATATATATATATATATATATGTATATATATATTGTTTAATTAAAAACAGAATAACTGATAACATACAAGTATAGATTAAAATAATGTTCAAACAAATGAAATAAATATATCGGTGGTTAATTTCATTCATTCCTCCCCGGAACTTTTCGTAACATTTTTTATACATATACACAAGCACACGCACACAAATACATAAACATATATATATATATATATATATATATATATATATATATATATATATATAATAGAACCTAATGAGGCAGACGAACCTACCGAAGTTTCTTCTGAACGGATCGTCAGGGAAAGTTGATTTCTGTCCGAACACTTTTGACCCACCCGACTTTAATGTCCTAAGCTCTTTCTATTGTTTTTTGAAAGTCATTTTTCCTTCGTTTGAAAGTTTTCGAGGAAGGTTTTCTTCGAGACGAGTATAACTATCTATAATCACGTATATATATATATATATATATATATATATATATATATATTACGATTTATATAGAACTAATTTTGGTTACGAGATGATCATCTATAGTTTTCATCATAAAAAATTCAAAAGGAGAAATGTGTGTGTGTGTAAATAGGTTTTCACATGGACTAATAATTATAAACTGAAATATATCTAAATGTATAAGATACTGGGCAAATATTAGCGGCCTTTTTAAAATTATCTCGTTTTCATTCCTATTTCTTTAATTATATAAAACGCCAGCTTTGCGAGAAAGGTACTGATGGGTTATTATTTAAGCATACACACAAATCCTCTAACCCATATTTCTTTCATTCGTCTTTTATTTGATCTGATGACACCGAGAATGGTAAAAGATCCAATCAAATCTAGTTTTCCATTCATAATATGTGTGTGTGTGTGTGTGTGTGTGTGTGTGTGTGTGTGTGTGTGTGTGTGTGTATTACAAATGGAAATCTAGATTTGATTTACGCTCTCACCCGTCGATTGAGTATTCTGGGGAAATGGTACACTTTAAAAACAATAGCTACTCACCGTTATTTTCGCATTGTTCTCTATCACTGGATTAAACACTCTTGGGTGCTGCTGTTTTGATACATTGTGTAAAAAATACGCTAAAATCCTATTTCCTCCACCGAATGACGATAGCTTAGACTTAGAATCCCCGACTGATATCAAATCGGTTAAATTTCAATTCCGGCTTGAAGCAATCGTACTGATGAGCTGTGATACAGTGAAACAGGACTATCTGAGGATGACTATGTATATATATATATATATAAAAGACAGAATTGCTTAAAACCTTATCGCTTGTAATATTCGTTTCGAATATATATGTAATTGTTCTTTGTCATGACGCTTTTTGGGCACCCCGACATGGTGTAATGGTTAGCAAGGTAGCCTCGCTAAAATCTATAACAAGTGCGTGGTGATTTCGACTCTCACTGGATACCGCCACTTTCGGCTTTGTGCCACATCTAAGCGGCTATCTTACTATAAGCAACTATCTTACTTATTTTCGGAACTTCGATGTGGTGTAATGGTTCGTAATGTCTCGCTAGAATTGTTAAAATTGAGTAATGAGTTTGATCCTCATTGGGTGCCCCATACTTTCGGCCTTGTGCCTCATCTAAACTGCGCTTAGCTAATCACTTTCGTCTTGTAATGTTTAGCAAGCTTACCTCGCTAGAATCATTACAACTGAGTAGTGAGCTTGATCTTCACTTGGTGCTCCATACTGTCGGCCTTGTGCCTCATCTAAACTGCGCTTAGCTAATCACTTTCGTCTTGTAATGTTTAGCAAGCTTACCTCGCTAGAATCATTACAACTGAGTAGTGAGCTTGATCTTCACCTGGTGCTCCATACTTTCGGCCTTGTGCCTCATCTAAACTGCGCTTAGCTAATCACTTTCGTCTTGTAATGTTTAGCAAGCTTACCTCGCTAGAATCTTTACAACTGAGTAGTGAGCTTGATCCTCACTTGGTGCTCCATACTTTCGGTCTTGTGCGACATCTAAGCTGCGCTTGAAAAAACATCATCGTCTTGTCGCTTACAACTTATAACTATCTTGATTTGATTATTTTCATTGCGCCCAAAACTTTGATTTTCTTGATAAGGAAGATGTGTTACATGGAATTGTGAAATAATGAATATGTTAGAAAATAAAATACAAAATAGTGAAAACGACATAGTTTGTTTCCGCGAACGCTGTAAATTCTAAATATTGTTTTGTTTTGGCGATTCTGGCACAGATATGCTATGTTTATTGGAAGAGAAGACAAGTATGAGTTATATTTTCACGTCATTGGCTGATATTACAAAAACATTAAAAGTAGATTTTATAAAATGGTGCTTAGATTTAGTAAATTTTCCTCTTTCTCGCCTCATCTTCTTGCGTGATGTGTGGGAGAATAAAATAACTGAGAGTCTCCAAGGAAAAGCAAGAATTGGATGTTTTGAAGAAAGTAGGAAGTTGTTTTATTTTTCAATCGATTTCACTTCAAGCAAGGCAGTAAAGCCATTAAGACCCAAGGTGTTAATGGAAGCAAGAGAACTTGAAAACAAAAAGAATGGTGATCAGGAGGAGAGTAAAAAGGTATATCTATCTATCTATCTATTTTTCTATCTATCTATCTATATCTCAGTCTATTCATATCTATCTATCTATCTATATATCTCTATCTCAGTCAATTCATATCTATCTATCTATCTATCTATCTATCTATCTATCTATCTCTCAGTCTATTCATATCTATCTATCTATCTCAGTCTATTCATATCTATCTATCTATCTATCTCAGTCTATTCATATCTATCTATCTATCTATCTATCTATCTATCTCAGTCTATTCATATCTATCTATTTATCTATCTCAGTCTATTCTATCTATCTATCTATCTATCTATCTATCTATCTATCTATCTCTATCTCAGTCTATACATATCTATCTATCTATATCTCAGTCTATTCATGTCTATCTATCTATCTATCTATATCTCAGTCTATTCATATCTATCTATCTATCTATCTATCTATCTATCTATCTATCTATCTTTATCTCAGTCTATTCATATCTATCTATCTATATATCTATCTATCTATCTTTATCTCAGTCTATTCATATCTATCTATCTATATATCTATCTATCTATCTTTATCTCAGTCTATTCATATCTATCTATCTATCTATCTATATATCTATCTATCTATCTTTATCTCAGTCTATTCATATCTATCTATCTATCTATCTATATATCTATCTATCTTTATCTCAGTCTATTCTATATCTATCTATCTATCTATCTATCTATCTATCTATATATCTATCTATCTATCTTTATCTCAGTCTATTCATATCTATCTATCTATCTATCTATATATCTATCTATCTTTATCTCAGTCTATTCATATCTATCTATCTATCTATATATATATCTATCTATCTATCTTTATCTCAGTCTATTCATATCTATCTATCTATCTATATATCTATCTATCTATCTATCTATCTATATATATATATATATATATATATATATTCATATCTATCTATCTATCTCTATCTCATTCTATTCATATCTATCTATATCTCAGTCTATTCATATCTATCTCTATCTCAGTCTATTCATATCTATCTATCTCAGTCTATTCATATCTATCTATCTATCTATCTATCTATCTATCTATCTATCTCTATCTTAGTCTATTCATATCTATCTATCTATCTCTATCTCAGACTATTCATATCTTTCTATCTATCTATCTATCTCAGACTATTCATATCTTTCTATCTATCTATCTCAGACTATTCATATCTTTCTATCTATCTATCTCAGACTATTCATATCTATCTATCTATCTATCTATCTATCTATCTATCTATCTATCTCTAGTCTATTGATATCTATCTACCTATCTCTATCTCAGTCTATTCATATCTATCTATCTATCTCAGTCTATTCATATCTATCTATCTATCTATCTATCTATCTATCTATCTATCTATCTATCTATCTATCTATCTATCTATCATATAGGGATTATGTGTCACTGTCGATACTTATGTTTGAACACGGCTTGTCAAAATGTAAACATCTGACTCTGTTCTCAAGTAATTCGTGGTACTGTGCTGCCGGGATCAAGTGACATGTAGAACATATGTACATAAATAATTATTACTTAACATGTGCACACTACTAATTACTACAAAATTGTTTTTTTTGTTTCGACATTGAAAGAACTATGTCTGATCAGGTAGTTAATAATGATGGTTATAAATGTTTTATTGAGAAAGAAAAATTTGAAAAAAAAACAATTCCCTTTATTTTGGGATTTTTTTGTACGAGGTTAAAAAGATATTAAAACAATAGAGAAAGAAAAGTGAAGGAATCATCAGAAAATAAAATGAGAAAACAAGAAAAGGCAAAAAAAGAGCAAAGGAAAAGATACAGAAGAAATTGAGAGTGAAGAGACTCATCCCTTGTTTCCTGTTTAGGTCGTGGTTTCCGGTTTTTCTCTTTTCCAATCTTTTCACTCTTTTTTTATTTTTTATTTTTTTTTCAATTGGAGTAGATAGACTAAACTATCGCCCGGTTTACACTTCACCCACGTCTTTTGATCAGGTGAAGAGTCTCATCCCTTGTTTTCTGTTTAGGATATGGTTTCCGGTTTTTCTCTTTTCCAGTCTTTTCAGTCTTACGTAGCCCCCTGCGCATCAGTGGCGTTTTCGCCTTGCTTGGGGTGATATGATTAAAAAAAAATTAGAGTGAAGAGGAAAATAAGTGAGAAATTATTGAGAAGAAAGAGCCAATGGAAACTCCTAAGAGAGAGAAATTAAAACCTTTGGCCGGTAGTAAATTGCAGGCAGATATTGACATTGGTTACACGGTGTCTGGCCTCAAATCCTTTTGCCATGAAAAAAGAAGAATTCTACTTTTATAAAGAAAACGTGAAGAAAGAGGAAAAGGAAAGATTCACAATGAGTAGAAAATGAAGAGGAAATTAAAAGGAAAATGTAAGAAAATGTAGTGAGGGGAGAAAGGGAAGAGACAATAGAAAAGTCCATATATATATATATATATATATATATATATATATATATATATACTGTAAGAAAGTGGCAGAACACGTATATATTGAACCCACTATTCAAGCATTTACTTTTATAAAGAGTGCTCGATACAGAGCAGAGCTTTATATTGTAATAGTTGTTACAATGCTTTATAAAAGCATAGTATCACTGCACAAAAATTTTCATGTTTCGGAGCCGAAGTGCTCCTTTTCGGGTGATATGTGTACCTGAAAATAAATGGTGGAAACGATTTATTTTTTGGGAATGTGAGTTGTACGAGGTTGTTTTATGGGATTGGAATTTAGTGTGTCTATATATATATATATATATATATATATATATATATGGGAGTAAAGTGATTAGAAAATGTATAGTCGCACAAGAATAAGTGTCTGACACACTGTTGTTCAAAGACGTTGTTGTACTGGTATCTGTGACTTTACAAATTGACTTTACAAATAGACTTTACTAAAGTAGAAGCTATAAAACTAACGTCGAGTTTCGCTGAACCTAATAAGGTTACAGAGGGAACTGACGATGTGATTTTGTTAACCCTAGAAAAGTTATAAAAACATTTATATTTTGAAGAATGCAGTTGGCTACTCCAAGGAGTCGGAACAAAGTTTTACAAGCAAGAAGTACGAGAAAAGTAAAAGTTAGTATAAATTTATGAAGAAAAATGATGTTAAATATAAATAAACATAAGATGAATAGATGAGTTTAAGACGTCGATGGAGTTGGAAGTATCAAAAAACGATTAGATGGGAAGATTACAAAGAATTAGAGATGGACGGAGGAAAATGTCTAAAAAATATGTTAATGAAAGACTAAAAATAGAAGAAAAGACGTACATGCAGAAACAAGAAAAGGGGAAGTCTTACGATGTATTTTTGTAGTCAGAGCTGGCGGAGGAGGGTGAAATAAAGGTGATGAATGATGAGATGGACAAATTTATATAGGGGAAAATTCGGTGAAGAACGCGAAGTTGTGGAAGATTTCAGAAAGTAAAAGACGGATCAATCAGTTAAGTGCCTTACGTGATACATGCTTTGGGCGATCATGTCTCGGAAGAGACTTGACTGACTGGGCAGAAGATTATCTCGCAGTAGGTTGCCATTACTTTCTGCGGTAGACCGGTTGCCAACCAAAGCTATAGAACCCAATCTGTCCTATTATTTGACTCATAGCTAGAGCAGGAAGAGATGTATTATATTTTTAAGTAGTAATTAGTGGGGGATCAGTTTATTACTTCATAATAATATAAAATTGATGCCCCATTTTATGCCCAGTAAAAGCCTTAATCATGTTTCCAACTATTATATTCAGTCAGTCAGTTAAGTGCCATACGTGATACACGCTTTGGGCAATCATGTCTCGAAAGAGACTTGACTGACTGGGCAGACGATTATCCCGCAGTAGGTTGCCATTGCTTTCTGCGGTAGACCGGTTGCCAACCAAGGCTATAGAACCCAATCTGTCCTGTTATTTGACCCATAACTGGAAGGAAGAGACGGATTAATACCTTTCCCAAGGGTATTTGCGCGTATATGATTGCAACGAATTCAACTGGAATTCGAACTCGGCTCTACCGATTTCTCTGAACTTCTGAATATCGTTCCTTATGTCTTTGTCTGTGAGTGTATCAAATTTGATTAAAATCGGACCACTCCTTCTATAACCCGATTTTTTCGATTATCGATTTTCGATATTTATCGGGGTACGTCTACACAAATCTAGCTAAGAACACTCGCAGACGCTAATAGTACAACTGTGTAAATTTTCAAGAAAATCGGTTCAGCCGTTTCGGAGTCTCTAGGTAACGGACACACACAGACACAAACACACAAACACACAAAAAGTTCCATTTATAAATAAGTTTAGATATATGCAAATATTAAATTATAAGTTAAAAGCTTAAAATATAAAATATTTTGAGTACTGGATGTTGATACCTGATTTGATATTATTCCAGACTTTGTTTATCAATATGATTTCAGGCAAATGCAGATGTTTTTCCTGTTGAGTGAGATATTTTTCTTTCGTGAGACATTCATATCTCTACGCCACTAGATATGTGTTCTACACTCTAAAACAAAAACAGGTGTCTACTCAAATAGGTGCATAAGCTATGAATTAAATATCAAACATTAGTGTCTATGCTGATGACACAATCATTTCTTCCTATCTCGATTGTAAGTCTGATCAGAATGATAAGTTAAAACTAGTCGGGCTTACGGCCATATCATGTTGAATACACCGGTTCTCGCTCGATCACCGAAGTTAAGCAATGTTGAGCTTGGTCAGTACTAAGATGGTTGACCACTTGGGAATACCAGGTGCTGTAAGCGTATAATGACGGATATGCGTTGTGGTGCAGTGGATAATCGGCTCCGAAAGAGAAATCGGTGAGCCGAGTTCGAATGCCAGTTGAATACCCTGCATTCACTTAAGCACTGGTACCCATGGGAAAGGTATTAATCCGTCCCTTCCTTCCATTTATGGGTTAAATAACAAGGTAGGACTTGGGGACCCTGCCCTTAAAAACAAAATACCAATGAATCTTGATACTCGAAAAGAAAAAAAGTATTACTAGACACAAAACCTATATAAAAACCACAATAAATTGTTGAAAGAGGAAGGTATTAACAGCAATAAATAAATAAAAATTTAGTTAGCAATAAATGACCCGCCGAGGTATTGATATGCCATAAAAATAAAACAACCAATAAAACTAGTCTTCTTCTTCTATGTGTCCTGTCCTTTCGGGGCGTAGGCGATCATGGCTTTCCACGTCTCCTTATCCCTGGTGCCTCTTAGCACGCTTTCTCCTGTCACTCCACGAAAACGTCGTTACGACATCAACCTGATCAGGTCCTTCAAATATGCTATCCGCTGTTTCCCCTGTCTCTTTTTCCCTCTATCTGGCCTGTTAGTATCAGGTTCTCCAAGCCCTCTTTCCTCATCGCATATCTCAGGAACTTCCGCTGTCTAGTCCTGATACTCAGTATCAATTTCCTTTTCGTTTCCATTCTTTTCAAAACCTCAACATTGCTCACATGCGCGATTCATGATATTCACAGCATCCTTACCTGATCTAAAAAATAAAAATATCTAGTCTCTGGTTAACTGGGGTAAAAAAAGGCTTGTTAATCTTAACACCTCCAAAGTAAAATTGCTCTGTATTACTGATTAATCAGTATGGTTAGCAGAATGACGTGTCTTCTTGTACTAATATTTTCGGCTGACATATATTGATAAACAAAGTCTGGAATAATATTAAAGTCGGGTATCAACATCCAGTACTCCAAATATTTTATATTTTAAGCTTTTAACTTATACTTTAATATTTATATATATATACTGAATCCATTGTTAGGTCTTAAATTTGAGTGAATGTATTTTCAAACAGTTATCTCTAGAATCTATCTTATGTATCTATATTTACCAGTCGTCTATGCATCGAATAGGTACCTCTTTTTTTATATTTATATTAATATTTAGAGATGCTTGCAAATATCCAAAGACGAATCAGCACTATTATTGGCCCAGTTCTGACGTCTCGGCTTCAGTCACTTTCATCATCATTATGAAGCTTTGGTTTCCTTAAGATGCATTCACGCTATTTGCATGGCTACATTTCTCACTATGATACCAAGATTTTAAGCACAGAACCAGGTTAGCAACAAATTAAAATCGGTTTACAAATGAATTGTGTAAATATAACCGTAATTTCTGTGCTCACAATTTCTTCACTTGCATTTATGTCTTGGGGTACTATCCCGGCTTCTTGATTTCTGACAAGTCTGACCATCAAGCAGATGGGCGTTGTTGTGCAGTGAATATCCACTCGGAAGGACAAATCGTGCAGCCAAGTTCGAATTTCAGTTGAATTCCTTGCATTCACATACTTTACCCTCGTAAAACGTATTAATCCGTCTCTTCCTCCCAGTTATGGGTTAAATAACATGAGAGATTGTGTTCTATAGCCTTGTCTGGCAATCAGTCTACCGCAGAAAGCAATAGCACCTTACTGCGGGATAATCTTCTGCTCACTCAGTCATGTCTCTTTCGAGACATGATCACCTAAAGAGTGTATCACGTATGGCACTTAACTGACTGACTGACTGATTATCAAATATTTAAAACGAATTTAAAGCGTTATCTACTGTTTCACTGATTACCCTTCTATTGTTCTTTCCTCTCAATAATACTATCTTTGAGCCTTTTTCTATACATTTGTGCAAAGATTATCTACGTTATAGATTTTTAAAACTAGATTTGAGTCTTGCTTAACCCAGAGCCTTGGTTAATAACATTTTAGTCTTGTTTAACGACTTTTGGGGCATATTTAACGAGATTTAATCCTTCCAAATTAACTATTCAGTCAGTTAAGTGCCATACGTGATACACGCTTGGGCGATCATGTCTCGAAGTGTTATATATCGACAAACAACAAACACGTATATATATAAAAATATAAAGTTATATTTTTATTAATGACGATGAACCGTGTAGCATAGGGAACAGAGAATTGAGAGAGCGCGCTTCTAATGGGTTGACGGGAGTGTAGTCTTATCTGCTGTGTCTCTCTTCACCGGCCGATCTCTGTTGCTCCTCTACTACTACTACTGGCGAATCCGTGCGCCGAGGTCTTTTTATAATCTTCCAGAACCGGGACTTTTTCTTCCGGTTTTGCCTCGCCCACGCACGCCCACGTAATTCTCAGAGACACCTGTTCTGTTTGCCTCTGTAGTTATTTCCGCTGCTGCCGGAAATAAGGTCAAACAACATCTGTTCCTTTCAACGACCGGAAACACCTTCGCTTGCATCAGCCTTCCTCGGGTGGGGCCAGATTGTTATATTACAGAAGGAGACATGACTGACTGGGCAGAAGATTATCCCGCAGTAGGTTGCCATTAATATCTGCAGTAGACTGGTTGCCAACCAAGGGCGTAGAACCCAGTCTGTTCTGTTATTTAACCCATAACTAGAGGAAAGAGATAGATTAATATCTTTCCCAAGGGTATTTGCGCGTAAGTGAATGCAACGAATTCAATTGGAATTCGAAATCGGCTCACCGATTTCTCTTTCCGAGCCGATATCCACTGCCCCACAACGCACATAGCCTTGTTTAAAAACATTTCAGCCTTGTTTCAGTTTTGTTTAATTACATTTCAGCCTTGTTTAACCAGATTTGAGCCTTGCTTAACTAACCCAGACCCTTGTTTAAGAACATTTCAGTCTTGTTTAACTAACTTTGAAACTTGTTTAGTTACATTAGAGTCTTGCTCAACTATTTTTGAGTCTTGTGTAACTAATACTTCCCCCAGATTGTGTGCCTTATTCAAACAAATTAATACCTGCCTAGAATAGATGCTGTATAAATCTCAAGTTGCCAGCGTGTGTATTGGTAAAAGACAAATGAGCCTGAGCCCTGCCTGTGTTACAGTAAATAGCTAGCCGTAACAGCAAATGATTGTATTGAAAAGAAGCAGATGGCCGGTATACTATTATAATCAGATAAAATAATGATGGCGGAATTTAGTTATTACAATAAAATTGATTCGTAGTGAGTATCTTATGAAATTGAACATTTTTTAAAATATTTTTTTGCAAGAATATTATGACGTGCGAATGAGATTTGAAAGCAACTGGACAATTGAATTTCACGAAAATCACCGAAGAAAATATAATAACTATAAAATCCCACATTTTTCAGATAAATAAATGATCGCTCCTTATCTCGTAGATAATTCATCAAATTTCCCTTGTTTACACGAATTTTCCAACTGAAGAGAAATTGGAGTTAGAAAATAAGTTCACAGCTTTGAATACTGATAATGGTTTTGAGATTTGCTCCTCTCCTCCCGATAGGAATGACGTAAATGTCTTTAGAGTTTATGTTCTGTTGTATTTTGATAAGGATTTGTAATACTTTTTATTTTGTGTTGTTACTCTATTTTCTTTTGATATATATATATATATATATATATTTTCTCTTGAACTGTTATCGGGTAAATAGGAATTTAAACTACATGATCGTATAGTGATTGTGTAACTAATGTTTGTTATTTCTTTCGTTATTCTTGTGTTTTGTGATGCTATGGATATCGGTTTTGGAACGAGAAATCGGCGGGCCGATTTCGAATTCCAGCTGAATTCATTGCATTCAGTTACGCGCAAATACCCTTGGAAAAGGTATTAATCCGTTTATTCCTTCCAGTTATGGGTTAAATAACAGGACAGATTGGGTTCTATAGCCTTCGTCGGCAACCACTCTACCGCAGAAAGCAATGGAAACCTACTGCGGGTTAACGTTCTTCCCAGTCAGTCATGTCTCTTTCGAGACATGATCGCCCAAGCGTATATCACGTATGGCACTTAACTGACTGAGTATGACTTCTCCTACTTGGCAATCTAATACTTAAACAAAATTCATTTGTTGCCATTTTGACTTTTCTTTTTATCTCATTGGTTGTAAATAATATTTTGTAAGTTAGTGATGAGTTCAATTTTATTTTATTTTTTGTTAGACGACATACGTATAGATGTATTTCATTTATAATTTCCCCCCTATAGTATGTGGCTAATATGATGCTGGTTTCTGTAAAATAGTTTTAGTGTTTTTTGTATTATCATTTGTTATATAGTTAATTTCTATTTTACTCTGTGTAGATACGTAGGAAGTGTTCTAACAGGGAAGTTCGACACAGAGATCCGAAGGCGAATTAGCATGGCGAAGGACGCGTTCCAGAAGCTGAGTAAAGTACTAAGACACAGGAAAATTTTCCTAGAAACAAAGAAGAGAGTGCTAGATTGCTATGTGATATCAGTTCTTCAATACGGCAGTGAATGCTGGACAATATCATCGAAGGTAGGGAAAAAAACTTGTAGCAGTGGAAATGTGGTTTTACAGAAGGATGATGCGGATATCATGGACCGAACATGTGAGCAATGATCAGGTTTTGGAAAAAATGACATTAAAACGAAAACTCATAGTGAGCATCAAGAAAAGACATGCAATGAGAGACATTCAATGAGGAAGGAGGGCTTGGAGAACTTTATACTTACAGGCCAGTATAAGAAAAAAGAGAGGAAGGCAGCGGATAAAATATTTGAAGGGCCTGATCAGGTGGATGATGAAACGGGGGTTGCATGGAGTAACATATTAAGAGCCACCAGGGATAGAGAGATGTTGAAAGTCATGATCGCCTACGTCCTGAAAGGATAAGGCACATAGAAGAAGAAGAAGAAGAAGAAGAAGAAGAAGAAGAAGAAGAAGAAGAAGAACGTTAATTTGTGTATATTAATTAGGGAAATTGTTGCTAATTTCTGTTTTATGTCTGCAGTTCGTTGTACAATATTTAGTGTTAAAATACATTATTCGTGCTCTATTCATTAATTTTTTTAGTAATGTTTGCTTTGTAACGCTAGCTATTCAATGCTTTTATGTAGAAACGTGTTTGTGTTGTGTCACAGAGGTGTACACAATAGATAGAAGGAGTGTGCTGCGGTATTATTCAGCAAAATATCCGGTGCTAAACGGATATACAGAGAATAGTAAATAGTTACAGTAACAGACAAAACATAACTTACAATGCATAGAGAGGAGGCCTTTGGATCGCAATAGCCTGCTGAAGTAATTAGTCCGATTATTACTCGAATCACACTCGAATTTTACACCACGAATGTTACTATTCTTTACTTAAATAAACCCTTTCAGATATGAGTCATTCCACCAGTGAGATTACTGTAGCTGTGTCAGCCACTCTACAACAGTTTGTTAAGAACTTAATTCTGTGTGTCGGGGGATAGAAATGACGGTCAATTCAAACATTTTCGTCTTCGGATCATAATTCGTCATGAAAGAAGTGTCTCTTTTATTTTTTAAAATTGTTTTATTAATATAATAATATAATATTTATGTAGTAAATAAATTGAAATTTTAAATTACAAAAATTAAATGAAATTATACAAATATTAAGCTTCTGGGAAAAAAAACAAGTAAACTTTTATTTAGAATATCAACAAATTAAAATGCGAGTTAAAATTTTGGAATTCTTAGAAGAATGTTGAACGTTTGTTCCACCTCCACATTATACGAAATATTCGGAAATTTATTAAACGTAGGTGGAAGGAAGACAAAGGCAGGGAGTTTTTCAAAAGAAACAAATTCACAATGTAAATACTTATAATATGCGTCTAATTGTCGTGAAGATAACGACATTAAAAAGTCCAACTTCCGATGTACTAAACGTCCAAGGAAAAAGTCAAATTAAAAATGAAGTCAGTAAAGCAGTTCTTAATTACTGAATCATTAGGTAAATTACGAAATACTAAACATCCACAAAATAGAACACATGTATAAACGAGAACTGAACACGTGATCGAACAAATGTAATGTTTTATAGTAATTACCGACAATATTGGCAATATCGGTATCGATTTGATTTCAAAGAAAGAAACGATTAACCAATATTCAGTTTATTTTTTCAATTCTTTCTTTTTTTCTTCTTTCATCTTTTTTTTATTTCTTTCTTCCTTTTCTCTCTTTCTTTCTTTCTTTCTTTCTATTCTTTTTCTTTCTTTAGGTCTTGCTTTATTTTTTGTATTTATATTTTTACTTCCTTCTTTTTCTTTCTTTCTTTCATTCTTACTTCTGGTTCTTTTTTTTCTTTCTTCCAATTCTTTTTGTTTCTTTCCTTTTAGTTTATTCTTTATTTTTTGTTTTATATATTCTTCCTTCCTTTTCAATCTTCTTTCTTTCTTTCTTTCATTCTTCCTATCTTTTGCTTTTCTTTCTTTAGTTCTTTCTTACTTTTTTGTTTTTATATTTTTCTTTCCTTCTTTCTTTCTTTCTTTCTTTCGCTTTTTCTTCCTTTGTTTTATTTTGCTTTCTTCCTAGCTATTCATTTTCTCTGGCTACCACGTATTTTTCTTTCTTTCTGCCTTCGTTTTCATTCTTCCTTCATTCCTTTTCTCTTTCTCTCTCTTCCTTTCTCCCTATTCTTTTCTTTCTTTTTCCGATTCTTTTTCTTTCTTTTTTAATTCGCGTTTTATTTTAGTTTTTATATTCTTCTTTCCTTTCTTCTTTTTCATTCTTTCTTTCTTTCTTTCTTTCTTTCTTTCGTTTCTTTCTTTTTTTTCTTTTGCTTCTACTTTCTTTCCTATTTTTTCTTTCTTCTTATTCTATCTTTTCTTTCTTTCTTCCTATTTTTTATTTCTTTTCTTTCTTTAGTTCTTTCTTTATTTTTGCTTTTATATTCTTTCCTTCTTTTTCTTTCTTCCTTCCCTTTCTTTCTCTCTTTTTCTTTTTCTTTATTTCTTCCTATTCTTTTTTCTTTTCTTTCTTGAATTCTTTCTTAATTTTTTGTTTTTATATTTTTTCTTCCTTCTTTTTCTCTCTTTCTTTTACTTTTTTATTCTTCCTATTCTGTTTTTCTTTCTTTAGTCCCTTCTTTATTTTTTATATTCTTCCTTCCTTCCGTTTCTTCTTTCTTTCTTTCTTTTACAATTTCCTGCATGCAGAGAAGGGAAACTCTCTTTATTCTGTATTATTTTCGATGTAATTTGTTGCTTATTTAATGACTGATATATTTTTTTTCTTGTTTGGTTTCTGCCGACGTTTCAGTGTTTATGAGACATTATCACATTTACGCAAATAATTACATGCAATATTCAAAATGGTGGCTTCATTTAAGTGGGAAAAAAGCGCACAACAAAATAAGCGGGAATGATATAATGGAATTATAGCTATGTCCGTTTTTATGCATGTTACTATAAGCATACATATAAGTCGGAATTATATATATATATATATATATATATATATATATATATATATATATGACTGCGCAGAATTCTGATTGCGTACATACAGCTTCTTTTCTCGCGCTTCCCGCCTGTGGAACTCCCTTCCACAACTCTGCTTTCCCGACAGTTACAATCTCCAGGTGTTTAAATGTAGGGTCAATAGACACCTCCTATCAGACTAACTCCCAACTATTCTCACAACACTCTCATCTACCCAACCCTCATTCTCGGTATCCTTACCCGCCTATCACCCACCCTCTGTCATTTCCTATATTTAATCAGCCTTTCTCCACTCTACGTAGCCCCCTGCACAGTAGTGGCAGTGACATGCCTTGCTCGGGGTGAAACGCTTATAAAAAAAATATGCATCTCCGCATTAATGTATGTGTGAGTGGATGCATATGTGTTCGGAAAAACAAATCATTTTTATTTGTCTTTGAAAAAAGATTTGGCCAAAACAGACATTGTCCTTTGGTCTAATTATTTTGCCTATATTTTGTTCCGGACAACTGATCGGCAATCGTCTTCTTCTATGTGCCGTGTCCATTTAGAACGTGGACGATTGTTGTTCTCAACAAACATCTTCTCTTTTATAGCACTTAGTATCGTTTGCCTATTCGATATCCCTCTTAGTCCCTGTTCTGCTAGACATTTACACAAGATCGTCAGGTAATCTGAGCCTTGCCTTGCTCTATCGATTTTGCATTCAATAGGCCCCGTCATTGTCAAATGTCTCAAGTCCTCTTTCCACAGGATGTTCCATAGCAATTTCAATTGTCTCTTTTTTATTCAAATATCTACAGATATGGATGACATACTAAACATTTTATGGGGAAAAGAAATTCAGCAGAAGAGACTGTGAGGAGGTAGTTTCTCTCAAGTAGCACAAAAGCAAAAATACCAGTATTTCTATCTTCTTATTTTACATACGCCTTTTTGAAAATTAATTCAAACAAAACGAATAATGTTTTCCTAGAATCTTTCACACTTTCTCTGACCAAGAATATGTCGTCCCTTTGTTTTTTTTTTTTCTTTTCCGACCACATTATCTTTAGGTTTTCGACTGATGAAATCAGTTTGTTTCTTCTCCTTGATAACACGACTGACAGTTTAAAGGCTGACATCAACATAAACCGCGGAGTCACTGTAAGGCTAGTCAGTGAGTTCATGCAGCGTTACAATTTTCGTACTCTTCCTTGGAGTAAAGTTTATTGCAGATAATGACCGTAGGACGGTCGATACAATATTCTCTTAGTTTAATAAAAATCTAATGCAATCACGAAAGACGCAATATTTTTCAAAGCCTAACAAATTTCGTCGTTACACTCGGAAATACCACTGCAAATTAACTAATCGGAAAAAAAAAATAGAAATCGATTATGCCCTGTCACCCCCAGTGGGTCTAAAACTGACTGTATGGTAAAAGAAAGAAAATTAAAGCAGTTGTTTTAATTAATTTGCAAAAAATTGTATGTCATTCTCTGATGAAGATTTAATAAACAAAATGAAACATATCAGATTGATATACATTTTCTAATTTTTCATATTATCATTGATTTATATTTGATCCTAACACACGCATTATCTCTCTCTCTCACACACACACACATATCCAGCTGTATTAAAGCAACATGCCTGATTGTAACAGCCGTCTCTTTCGCACTGCTCTTTATGAGTACAAGTCTGTTCTCAAAGGAGTGAAGTCACTGTTTGATGACAGAAGGAACCAACATACAGTCTCTCACATGTTTGGTTCAGGAGATTAGTGGTAGCTCCTCAAGTGTGTGCTGAACAATAGCAAATTCTCAGTCTCTCTCCTCTTCAATTAATTTGAAGTACTGGAATCTACAGCAGATAATATAGAGTGCTTTTATCGGAAGTCTTTTTCCTTCTCCAGTCTCGACTCATCTACAAAACACCTTCCAGATTTCTCACTAGAACGGAGTCTCTACTGACTTATATGCGCATAAACCCATCATTGGTTTCAGGCATTATATCTTACTTGGATCCCCACAAGGCAAACGGATGTGACAAGATTCCTACTATCGTCTTGCAGTTATATTCTCCGGTCAGGGCACTCGGTTTTATCTGCAATAGATGACAACACTTCAAACTGATTGATGGGAGGAGGGACTGAGGATTAAATCTCTTTCAGTACACTTTTTCTTATTGGAGCAATACAATGTACAAACCATTTTACAACATCATTAGCAATAGGTTTGATGTAGGATTTTAACTTGAGGTCGAGGGAGAGCTTAAGTCTTAACAGGTATTCGTTGCAAGGGGCTTTTGATAGAGAAGACTAATCCATCGTGTGTGATGTATCTTTACCGGTAAGAAAGCGTAGCTGATTCAGCTCGAGAATCAAGGCGTATTGGGTACAGATAGTAGTGTTCCTGATATTCGTAGAATTTGTTAATCATTTCATCCGAAGCAAAGTAATAAAGCCACTAATATGCAAGAGGTTACTAAATGTAAGAGAATATGAGAAAGTATCTCTTAAACATAAAGAATAATAAGAGAACAGGAATTAAGACAAGATAATGATTTGCATTATATTAAAATTTTTGAAGATCAAATTTGACTGGGAAACAAGAAACCGGAAGAGAGTTACAAAATCGAATAGTGTGATAGAAGAATCTGTTAGCATAGAATATATGGTTTTATCTGCACAACTGTAAAATTATGAGACACTGCCGCCAAACATGTTCTGAAAAATGCCATAAGACATACACAATCCATTCCAAAAGCATAATAAAAGTACTGATAATTCGTCTGAAATATAATGTTGTTTATTTGCAACTGAATGAAAAAAAGCAAACATACAAAAATGGATGCAAATAAAGTTTTCCATTTTTTAACAAAAAATAAAAAATAAATAAATAAAATAAAATAAATAAATGAATAAATAAAGAGAAGAAATTTGTTTTCTATAAAAGCTAGGAATTTGCTGCATTGGTATCATGGTTGCATTGTAGTCAATCCATGTTAAAAAGTTTTAACTAGGTCTTTCAGACTTACAGCCAACGAATTAAAGTAACACTGAACTGATAAAAATAAAATAAACAGAAATAAAGTAAAATAAAGTCTGAATGATAAACAGCATCGAATTCCCAGGTGTAAAAATATACTCCGTTACATTTAAGTATAAGTAGAAAAAAAAAGGAATCGATAAATAGGTTTTCAAACGTGTGGAATGAGGTCTTAATATTGAAAGAAAAATCGATTTGCTAAATAGCCGAGTTCCGCTTAGGGAAATAAATGGAAAACGATTACAAAATTCACACACATATACATATATTATATATATATATATATATATATATATATATCAGTGTGTTCAAATTTATCGAACTACATACACACACACACACACACATATATATATATATATATATATATATATATATATATTAGTTTGTTCCTATCAAATTATATCTAATTATAGTCATCCGCAAACAGATCTGTTTCGCTGTATCTCGGCTCATCAGTACGATTAGACAGCCGAATGTTTTTTACCCAGGATTGAAACCCGACCGAATTGGCGTATATATATTTTTTTTAATCAGTTCACCCCGAGCAAGACAGAAATGCCACTGATGTGCAAGGGCTACGTAACTGTAAAAAAAAAGATTAATTAGAAAAGAGTGAGGAGTACAAACTAGTTAGAAAGGAGCAATAGAAAGCTGAGAAAGCAGGTGCAATGACAGATACATACATGGAGAGAAGGGAAGGTTATACGGAGGTGGGAAGAGAGCTAGAGTCCAGTGGTTAGTAGATGAGTATTGACTTTGCATTTAAATTTATGGAGGTTGTAGCCGTCAGGAAAGCAAGAATATGGGATCGAGTTCCACAGGCGGGAAGTGCGAGAGAAGAAGCTGAAGGAATAGAATTGTCGTCTGCATTTGGCTAACCTGACTGTGAATGGGTGGGACCCAATTGCCATTCTGGTTGCACGAGTAAACACCTGTTGAGGAGGCACCAGTGACTTAAGTTATTCCGACCAGTAACCATGAAAGTATTTATAGAAGAGACAAAGGGAGGCCACATTTCGACGGTGGGGAAGTGGCTGCAGTCGAGCCTCCAGATCAGTACCTATCACATTACAGACTCTCCTTTGGAGCCTGTCAAGAACACTGAGGAGAACGGCAGGGACGACTGACCATAAATGTCAGCAGTACTCCATGCAAGGACGGATGGTTGATTTGTATATATGTAGGATGGATTCAGTCGGAAAAAACATCCTGGATCGACATGGTGACCCAACCTTCTTAGCAGTAGATTTTGCTATGGATTCAATATAGTGGTTCCATTTAAGATCTAAGGACAGGGTAAGTCCGAGGAGGCGTAGTGTATTGCTCTCGGGGTGAATCTCTTGGTCCATGCTTATGGGAGACAAGAGAGGTTGCCTGTAATGGTTGACAGACAACAACTTGGTCTTAGACGAATTGAAGTTGACAAGCCACTTCTTGCCCCAGTTCACCACAGAGTGTAGATCTCGTTCAATGTCAGCAGCGAGATTATGTCTGTCCGCCACGACAGTTTTTTTACTGGTGCAGGAGTATATTGTAGTGTCATCTGCGTAGATGCCTACGTGGGACTTGATCTCATCTGGGAGGTCGTTGATGAAAATATGGAAGAGCGTCTGGCCCAGGATAGAGCCCTGTGGGACACCAGCATTCGTGCTGTGGGATGAAGAGGCACGCCCATTCAAAACAACCTACATTTTGCGGTTATTTTAAAAAGATTAGATTAGGTAAAAGCAGGGGACCGGTAATACCGTAACCCCGTAGTTTGCATAGTTGGCCAGAGTGCCCAACCCTGTCGAATGCCTTGGAGATGTCCAGATCAACCGCGCGAGCCTCGTCAGACTCATCAAGGGCCTGTAGCATGTACTCCGTTACGGTTGTTAGCATGTCGGCCGTGGACCTGGCAAAGCGGAACCCATATTGCCTATCAGAGAAGAGTTTGTGGGTAGTGAGATGATGAACTATTTCAGCATTGATTATGGCCTCGAATACTTTCCCGAATATCGGTAGAAGGGCGATAGTTGGATGGGTCCGAGGGTTCACCACAATTCTTAAATACAGGAACGACTGAAGAGAACTTCCAGCATGCAGGAAAGCAGGAAGCAGAAAGGCAGTCGTTAAACAGTTTAGAGAGGACAGGGGAAAGTTCAGGAACACACGTCTTAAGGACTATCATCGGGATTCCATCGTCTGCACTCGCCTTATGGGGGTCGAGTTTTATATATATATATATATATATATATATATATATATATATATATATATATATTATAAATAATAAATAAATAATCAAGCTATATATATATATATATATATATATGTATGTGTGTGTGTGTGTGTGTGTGTGTGTGTGTGTGTGTGTGTGTGTGTGTGTGTGTGTAAAATATACTCAGTTATGATCTGAGATTAAGGACAGGGTTGTTAAATAAATAAATATCAACACACTAGTGTATGTTAATAGACATATATAGAAAGATATAGTGAGATAGAAAGAGAGAAACAGATATGAATTATTTATGAGAGGAGAAATTGGTCAATATGTAAACGTGTGCGTGTGTAATTAGATACAAATAGATTATGATAGATAGATATAAACAGACAGCTGTGTATGTGGATGCTTATACACACACACACACATATATATATATGTTAATGTGTATATACAGAGATGGATTTAGAGAAATATATGTTTAGATTTGTGTGTGTGTATATATATATATATATATATGGTTTAATAAAATAAAGACAAGAGGAAAACAGTATTTTAGATCGCCTACGCGTTTTGTCCTGTTATGGACTTTATCATGGCAAAAAGAGTCTTTCTCGTCTTTTTATATCTTTTATCTGTTTATATCTATCTATCATAATCTATTTGTATTTAATTACACACGCACACGTTTACATATTGACCAATTTCTCCTCTCATAAACAATTCATATCTGTTTCTCTCTTTCTATCTCACTATAACTTTCTATATATGTCTATTAACATACACTAGTGTGTTGATATGTATTTATCATAGACCATTGTTTTTATATATGTAGACTGTTTATATTTATAAATTACTATATATAAAAATGAAGCGGCGTATACACACGCCAGTCACCGAAAGAACTTAATACATTACTGAAGAGTTATGTATATATCGCCGAAGTGGTAACTGTTTTTTTTTCCAAATTTTCATCTCTAGAATGCTCAATCGTAATGAGAGCATAATCCAAATGAACAAGGAACGAAGATTATAATAGCATTGTTCAAAACATTAATGTAAAACCACGCTTAATATAAATATAGGGCAATGAATATTTATTAATTATTACTTTAGAATATGCACACGTCACAAACTACTTCAAAATTGTACAATTTTTTTCGACATTGAAAGAAAAATGTCTCATCATGTAGTTAATAACGATGGTAATAAACGTTTTATTAATAAAAAAATTAAAAAAACATTTTCAATTAATAAAGACACACCATTTCCCTTTATTTTTGCAAATTGTTTTTTGAGACCGTGAAGAGGAAAATAATTGAGAAAGAAGCTAAAGGCTAGTAGCCGAATCGGTACCAGTTACATTGCACGTCTTCTCATTGTTTATGTTGAGAAACTCTAGATGAATAGCATGAGCAGCTGACCAGATATGGTAAAAATATTCAATGCACGGACGAATTGTTGATGGATTATGACGAGAAAAACTTCCACGCTTGGCATAGCGACACAACCTTCTTACCAGTATATTTGGTTAATGATTCAATGTGTTCATTCCACTTGAGAGAGTCAGACCAAGAAGGTATTTCTTTCAATGTGACTAGAGTGATCCATATTAACGGAAGGTAAGAAAGGTTACTTATGATGGTTAAAGGAGACCCGCTTCGTTTTGGAAGCATTAACATTTACAAGCCATTTCTTACCCCATTTCTTACCCCAGCTAATCACAGGCTGAATTTCCTTTCCAAGAGCAGGGGCTAAATCTACTTTGTCAGCCCAGGCAGATTGCTTAATGAGATGAGGGTAGATAGTGGTATCATCTGCGTAAATATCAACTTGGGAACTGATTATATCACGAAGAACGCAGACCCTAAGATAGAGCCTTGAGAGACACCCGCGCTTACATGAAAGGGTTTGGAAGTATTCCCATTAAGAACAACCATCATTGTAGATTTTTGGATTAAATTGAACAATCAGAATTATATCGTAGCCCTGTAGTTTTCAAAGAAGGTCAGCATGCCCAATCCTATCAAACCCTTTCGAGATATCCAAAGCAACAGCTGGCGCTTCGCCATTCTTTTCAAGGGCCTGATATTTATACCCAGCAGTAGAAATAGCGAAGGAGAACCCATTCTACTTATCAGAAAATAATTTGTTGAATCATTTCAGCATTGATAATAACATCGAACGTTTTGCAAAATGTGATAAAAAGCTAATAGGCCGTTAGTTAGAAGGGTCGGAGGGCTCTCTAGACAGAAACTACAGAGAAGGGCTTTCAGCAGCTAGTGAAGCAAGAGGCAGAATGCAAATGTTTAATAAAAGATACCTGCTTAACGAAATGCTGACACAGTTCTTATACAGGATTACTGTTTTTTTTTTCTTAAATATATTTTGTATTTAAGATAGACGGGATATATATTGCATATATTTTAATTCATCATGATGCCATTTAACAAGGCATTCGGTTTAAAATTTTAAGTAACGTAGTAAAAAACTGTTTACACCTTTGCATTTTTCGTTTATTAATTTATTTACTACAAATGTGATTTTAGCTATTTTCTCCTTCAGCGTTTACACTTGTATGGATTTATTGTTTGCAGACTTGTGTTATTTTCCTTTTTTTGCCCATAATTTTTTATATTTAACTTTAATTTCTTAAGTATGTTCCGAAAGCATTGTACCGTTCATGCATTGACTATATGTAAAGACTGTTTTATGCGCAAAGTGTGTTTCCATGGATATTCATTTACTCTTATGCATATTTTCCTTCGTTATCTATTGATTTGACAGTAACTTGGTATATTCTTATTGTTTTGCAAACAATTGGCGTTTCAGGGACACCAATTGATTGCTCTAGCCCTTATAGTGAAGTTTGAAATGTGCAGATGGATGGTTCTACTTCTTTATCATTTTGTTAATGCTCTCGATATCTAACGCTGCTTTTCCAGGTCTCCATTTCATTCTGTCCGTTAGAATCTTGAAAGAAGTGGGGTTGGTAGGAAATATAGTTAATTCCAGACACTTATATTAATCCACTATATTCCCTATCCACCCCACTTCTTTCAAAATTCTAACGGATAATTTACAAGACTTATTCCCTTATTGCCAACCCCCACCAACATCCCACACACAACTCGCCAAATATGAGAAAAGAGGCTTTCCATACCACCTGATGAGACATTGTAATTTCAATGTCGAAACAGAATGTACACTTTGCAGTGGATAAAAAAAAAATTGTTCATGTTCTAAAATTTAATTTATAATAAATATTTACAGCTCTATATTATATATCGAGCACTGTTGTAAATTAATGTTTTGGGCGTTGTAAATTTTTTCTTCGTTCGTTATTCACTCGGATATATATATATATATATATATATAGTGCTCAATACAATACAGTGTAGCATATTGTAGAGCTTAATATAATCATATAATCATGAATTAAATGTACATTGCGAGACATGGAAATTTCTGTTTCGAGATAGAATCTCATCATCAGGCAATGTTGGGCGTTGGTTGTGAAAATGATTTGCATTTAAATGTAAATCATTTTCACAACCAACTCCCAACATTGCTTGATGAGATTCTATCTCGAAACAGAAATTTCTGTTTCTCCAAATGTACATTTAATTCCTAATTAAATATATATATATATATATATATATATATATTTACGTTACAGAAAACGGGAGAATATTCTTGAAGTATGCTTATGTAACTTATTGTTACATGGCTTTTGGCTAGGAAATAAAAATATTCAAACATCAGGAAATTGAATAATCAACTATATTGAAAAAATGCTCTGTGTGGAAAATGTAAAATTTATCTTTCACAAAATATAAACTGGGTATATTAAAATGTGTGCTCGAAAGAAACTACGTTCTTTACCGCTCTGAGAGGAAGAAATTATATTCACATATGCCAGTAAGTCGTAAAATCATACGCAAAAACTTACCTAAATATAGGTAAAATGTTTCGTCTATACGTTAATAGGCTGCAGAGAAAATAAAAAAAAAACAACACAAAGAAAAACTTGCACATGTTTTCATCATACTACGAAAAAGAACACACACACACAGATAGTAACTACGATCTCACTATCTCTGTTCTCTTGTCCAAGACTTGTAGGATAATAAATTCTTGTTTTATAACTGATAAGAAAGCCAATCCCGAGTAATCGTTTTAGATACAATATAGAAATTGAGAAAACGGGAATATATCATGTAGCTATAATTCAGAAGAAGGAAAAAGATTACTTCCTGGTTTCATATAAGACAAGTAAATCTTTTAAGCAGTGAAATAATCTGGACAACTTACTAGAATGGGAGATGACTAATTACATATACAAACATTACATTTTTCGAAGAATTAACGCGTGATACAATCCCGAGCCAACTCCCCGCAAACAGGCATCTTAATGTCCTGGTATTGATTTTAAGTACCGGAAAATGTTGACGTTAAATTAATCTGCGACAAAAAAAATAAAAAAATAAAAAAATAAACGAAAAACAAAAACAAAAAAAACGGTATCTTAAGCAATAAATAATCGAGAAAGCTTACACAAGTGGAAGATGTCTGATTACATAAACAGACATTTTTCGAAGAATTAACACGTTATACAAATTCGATCCCCCCCCACCAGCAAAAAACTCTTTCAAATCTCATTGAATTTAATGGCTGAAAAATTTTATAGTACATGAATCTGTATGTAAGAAATAAAAACAAAGGTATATTTTAAGCAGTGAAATAATCAGAATATCTTGAAAAGGTGTGAGATGACTGATTACCTAAACGTATATTTTAAAAAAAAATAGTACGTTTTACAAATTCGATCTCCTCTCCCCGCAAAAAAAAAAAAATAATAAATAAATAAATTAAATTAAATAAAAAAAAAATTTAAAAAATAATCTTGTAATTGATTTTAAGGACCGATAAACGTTAACAGTAAATCAATCTGAGGTAAATCATGCTTTGAAGACGTTCGAGAAAAAAGTTAATTTATCGTTCAAAAATAACTCCTGGAGTGGAAGCAAACTTTAATCCGAGATTAATTGACCATTCATGAGCTGCGAGCTGTATAATCTTTTTATACAAAGCAGGACTTGGTAGTCATATAAGATCTCAAATACGCTAATGTAATCCCAATCAGTCTTTGTTAACGGTCATCCACACGGAATTACAGAAGGAAAGCGGTAGGAAAGGATTAAAGCTCAGCTGCAAGAAGACAGAATGTATGATTGTTAGCAAAAGGATGACGCCAAGTACGAACTGCAATATCAAACAAGAAATTTAAATATCTGGGAAATGTTTTCACAGACGAGAAAAAGTGTGACACTGAAGCACGCAGGTATATTGGGATATGAATTCAAAAAGAAAAATACTCAGCAGTTACATTATATGTACGACAGTAATTGCTTGATTATCTCCTCAAAGATGAAGATACTTGAAACAAAATTATTTAGTATTTTCTATATTTCTGAAATATGGTAGTAATTTACACTATTCAGACTATTGTCCTTATCTTCGTTGCCATTTTCACGACGTTTCGGCCGTTGTACACTCCGTCCTTCTTCATTTGCTAGGAATTTCGAACCAAACCCTTTATTACAATCACTATGGTATACCATTCTCATTCTTTGTGCGAAGCCGCTTATGGTAGTCTTGAGGTATCTTTCTTTAAATCGAAGTTCTAAGTTATTTGTTCACCACTGAACTCACAAAAACTAACCAATGTTTATATCCACTTGTCCATGTGTCTTTGAAGAGTGAGAATGACGTACAGAAAGATGCGTAGTGTACCATGGTCGGAGCAACGACAAAATTTTAGAGGAATTAGAAACGAGGAGAACACAGACTCAACATCAATAAGAGACAATTCAATTTTCTGAGATTCCTTAATGAAGAAGGATAGTTGGTAAATAAGAAAATCACGGAAAGGTTTAAATGCAAAGGAGTGAGGAAAAAAACGCATAATACTTAGTGAGCTTGAGCAAATGGATATAGGAACAATTTTTTTAGAGAAATAAGAGGAGAAAACTTATTAAGAGCTGCAAGAAACTGGAAGCTGTGGAGAGCCGTGATCGCCTACCTCCTGGGCGGACACAACACGCGAAGAAGATATATCAAGATTTATGATATATAATGTGATTCAGTAGCACCTCTGAAGAGTCAAGAAGAGGCGTGTGTCTAAAAAAGAAGTAAACTTGAGCAGCTAACACCAGGGAGACCGTAAGGAGTGAAGCTGAACTTTTGAATCAGTCATACGCTTAACTCCATTCGGTCTAGATTTAAAGATACATCCTTTTCTCGACAGACGGCAATAACCTTGTATTGTGAGTAACGTAGATTATACAGTTTTGATGAAATACATTGTGGTTATAAGCGCTTGAGACAATACAACAGAGGCTCCTTTATCCCCATTAGAATATTAAAAAAATTAAAAGAACATTTCAAAATTAGCTCTCTCTCTATATATATATATCCAAATGAATAAGGAACAAAAAATAATTGCAACGTTCAAAATATTAATTTAAAAGATCTCAATATAGAAATAGAGCAATGAATATATATTATAGCGTATACTTTAGGACATGCACAAAATACAAAAGTGCACATTTACTTCAATATTGAAAAAACAATGTCACAGCAGGTAGTTAGTAATGATGGTAATAAACGTTATTTTTAAAAGAAAATTGACGAAAATTCACTTCTTTTTTTGACAAGATTTTTGCACGATGTAAAGAGGATAGGAAAGATGAGAAAACATAAAAAGAAATAAGGGGAAAGAGAAAGACAGATGAAATAAAAACAAAGAGGAAAATAAGAGAGAAAAAGAAACATGAGGAAAGTGCCAATGAAAGTCGGCTCAAGAAGAAATAGATTCTAAATTTAGGTAGGAAGTAAAGTATAAGCATATACAGACATTTATCACACGACGTTTGTGACTTAACATAGATGAAAAGTGTGAAATGTACACATTTTAGTACATTATAGTTTGTACATGTTCTAAAGTGTATATATATATGTGTGTGTGTGTGCGTGTTCTAAATTATATATATATATATATATATATTGTTATGTTGTGTGTAACAGAAATAGTTGTGTAAATAATCACAAACAACAGAAATAAGTGAATGAAATATATTATCGGAAAATAGTATATACAACAGAGTTATTAGTAGAGTACAGGAACAATCGGTTAGTAAAGTAATAAGACGTAGAGTCTGTGTATAGGCACACTTCCGGTCGTACTCTACTGACTTGTTATCGAGCTGAACAGTCACTGCTAACGCAATGTAATCCAACGCACAACCCCGAGGTCTTTCCACTACCACTTTATATAGTGGTAAGAACAGTCCATTATTATAACAAAGGTGGAGAGCGCCCTAACACCCCCTCCTAAGATTCTTTTCCTTTTTTTTAAAAAAAAAAAAAAAAAAAATCAGTCCTGACATTCTTTTCCTTTTAGGATGCATTATTAAATGGTGAGTAGCCTTTCTTTTACCTCTTCCTCTTGAGGCATTTGTAAGTCAAACGTGTCGTACAATACTTCTACGTTTTCATCTTCTCTTAGCGGCGTGTTTGTAGTTTCTTCTGGCAGCCTTTTTTTTTATTTATATGCCGTCTATGCATGAATTTTGGACCTTGTAACATGTACAACATGTTTCCGCCACGTTCTTTTATTACACCAGGTCGCCAGGATGCAGTATTATTTTTATAGTTTTTAAAATAAAATTTTTCATTTACATGAAATTTCTTTTTCGGTGTGGTCGTGGTGGGCGTATGTGTCTTTTTACTAGGAATTAACCAAAGATAAAGAGGACAAAAATAAAAGTGGGGAGGGGCTATGGCCGCTCATACCCTAGCTAAGTTAAAATTAATTGTTCAAAACTAAACGAAAACTGTCCTAAGCTAAACTAACACTGGGCTGGGCTGATCATGTTTAATGCAGGTGACCAATATCCTCTAGCCTAGGTCACCTCCAAATGGAACTCTAATTTAGCCCCTTTCACACACCAAACGCGAAGCAGTCACCCACCTTTCGCAAAATTTTAATGAAGAGAGCCGAGTAAACACAAGAACACAATGTTCATTCTTTTTCAACTGAGGCATAACATTGCCACAAACGGTACTGGCTTCAAGGACAAAGAACTTTCAACCCAAGACGCGAACCATGTAGCCTTCAATTAACTCACACAACGGCCGTACAACCCTGCAGTGAAAGAAGATGTGATCTCAGGATCTGATCCGCTATTTTGAGCTGATGCTCAAAATAAGGATTAGAACTGATTGGAAACGTTTTACTTCGACAGACTTCAGCGAAAGGTGGGTAACTGTAGCAAGTCTTGTTCGCTTGAACGGGGCTAGTCTTGATTTTTTCTTTTAGATCTGCTGGTTATATCGGGGTGGATTCCTCTGGAACCCTCCCCTGGTTAAGGTAGCTCTCTTTTGTGTACCTAGTTAAAGTGAATGAATGTGTTCCTAGCCTGTACCCGGCTTTCTCTTTTGTTATGATCCAAGTCGAGATTCCCAACCTCCCCAGTTTGTCTTGGTCTCCTTTTATCTCGGCTGGTTCAGCCTTTTACTCTCCCATTCCATTAATTTTTACCCTCTCCCTACTCCCGTAGCGAGTGTGCTTCTTGATTTCGCCCTTTGGCGGAATACAGCGGCCACTCTTTTTTCTGGGATGGACGGTTCTTTTTAACATTGATTATTATTTTAATTCAAAATATGTGATATTTTCAGTTTGTTTTTTCGGGTTCATCCCCCTCCCATCATTTCATTTTTCATTAAATATTTTATATTATATTGTACATATTAATTCTTGTATATTGTATATGAATACATTTTTATTGTCATGGGTTAATTTCCCCACTTTTTTAGGTGCCCCTTGTAAGTTTCTGGCATTGTGGTGTATGAAGGATTGGGAGTTGATGGATAGGTTCTTGTGGTGATTGTGCAAATTGTAATGAGTGAATGGGTCGTGATAGTGTTTAGCTAGGTATAAGATAGTTCGGTGAGTACCAACCTCTCCCCCTTCCCTTTTCGGCCTTGTGCCACAATTCTGTATTTTTTTACAGAATAAATAGTGTGAAAGAAGATGTGGTCCAAAGACTCCACCACCACACCACAGCGCATGCACTTTGGAGCTTCTTGGCGACCCAGAGAGCCTTCGCAACACCAGCCAGGTAAGCGATGCCTCGTCGTTGTTGAGACACCTCCACCCGGACGCCCAAGGCCAGAGATAGCGAAACTCCTCATTCGTCAAACCTAACTCTTCCCTCAAATCATCTTTGGCGCTCCCCCCGTACTAACACCCGATATAAAGGCGACAATGCTGAAGGCGCGGCCTTCTTTGGAGATATTCTATATACTTGCAAGAATAGTTGCAGTGCCTTCTTTTTGGGCGTCCCTGTAGCCTTTTTAAGTGCTCTTTTTAGGGTATCCACAAATCTGCTAATCCATTCGAACGTGGATGATATGGTGGAATTTTATGTGTTCCACTTGAAATGTTTCGCAAAAATCCTTGAACTCCTTTGCTGTGAATTGAGTTCCATTGTCACTCACTATTGTGTCCACTACGCCGAATCTAGCAAATAATTCATGTAATTTACTGATTGTGTTTTCTGCCGTGGGTCTTTTCATTTGGAAAACCTCAGGCCATTTACTATAACTGTCTACTATTACCAAGTAATAGAAATTGTCAATCGGACCTGCGAAATCTATATGTACCCTTGACCAAGGTCTGTCTGTCTTAGGCCAAGGTTTTTGTAAAATTTGTGGCGATTTTGCAGCCAGAGCGCAACCCTTACATTTACCGACCATGGTCGTAATATCTGCGTCCATTCCCGGCCAGTAAACATAAGACCGCATTAGACTCTTCATACGGTTAACTCCTGAATACCCCGCATGGAAGTCCTTTAAGAATCTTCTCTGCAATGCCTTAGGAATTACAACTTTTTCACTGTAGAGTACCACATTATCGCACAGTGAAAAGGTTCCTGATGTACGCACGTCCTTTCCAACTAGCTTTGCTTTTATGTCCTTGATATAATCATCCTTTACAGCTTCCTTTTTAATTTCTGTTAATGAAACTGGTAGTTCCCTCATTGTCTCAGTCAGCGTATTCTCTACTTCAACTTCTGATTTGGGGATGAGTCTAGACAGGCCATCGGCGTGTCCTATCTTGCTTGATGGTAAATGTTGCAATTTAAAATTGTAATTTAACAATATCGTCCCCCACTTTAGTAAAGAGTTCGCCGTATAAGTGGGGAGTCACTTTTTTGAACCGAAAATAGTAAGCAACGTCTGCAGAATAAAATGTCTCCCATGGATATACCGATGGAATTTTGTTACAGCAAAGATTATCACCAAAGCTTCTTTTTCGATTTGGGAATAGCTACGTTCAGCAGGAAGTATTGGCTTCATTGCTCCGTC
This sequence comes from Ascarosepion bandense, assembly GCA_037127315.1. Lineage (NCBI taxonomy): Eukaryota > Metazoa > Mollusca > Cephalopoda > Sepiida > Sepiidae > Ascarosepion > Ascarosepion bandense. Next base: position 3,567,265 of record JBBBDQ010001127.1, read on the forward strand.
CTTCCACTTATGCAGAATACACGCGCTAATCCCGTGTGCGCTGGCGTCAGAAGCTATTACTATTTCTAGTTTAGGATCGTAATGTGCAAGGAATAGATCCGACGTTAATCTATCCTTGATTTCCTCAAATGCTTGCTTGCACTAATTCGACCAATGCCATGCTTTGTCCTTTTGGAATAATTCGTTTAATGGCACTGGCAAGTTGTGTAGATTAGGGATGAAGTCTTGGCAGTAGCTTACTAACCCTAAAAAAACTTTGTAATTTTTTCACATCTTTCGGCTCAGGCATGTTCCGAATTGCTGAGGAACGATTTGGATCAGGCTTTTTTCCGTCCTTGTTGATTATATAGCCCAAGTATCTGATTTTTTCTAATAAGAAGTCACATTTATTTTCCTTAACTTTGAAGCCATAATTTTGTATCCTATCAAATATTTCATGTAAATGTTCTTTATTCTCTTCGACTGTTTCCCTCTTGATCAGGATGTCGTCGAGGTATGCAATCGCGAAATCCAACCCCGATAGCATAGTGTCCATAGTTTTCTGAAATACTGCTGGTGCCATTTTTACACCGAATGCTAGATGTTGGTACTTATATAATCGCCTAGGAGTATTTAAGCATAGGAGCTTCGAACTCTCAACGTCAACTGGGATTTGTAAATATGCCTCACTGAGGTCAATTTTTGTAAAGTATTTCCCTCCATTTAATCTAGAGAATACTTCTTCCGGACTAGGTAGTGGATATTGATAGTCCTGAATGGCGTTATTCAACCCCGTTGAGAAATAAGCACAAATACGAATATCGACCGACGTTTTTTAACGTAAACCGCTGTTGCGGCCCAGTCGCTGTATTCGATTTTTGATATCACCCCTAATTTTGACAATCTGTCTAATTCTAGATCGCCGCGTAAGGTGTATTTCTTTTTTTATTAAATACTGGTTGCGTGTCGTTCTTTAGTCGAATTTTTACAGATGTTTTCGTACCGGCTGCAGCCGCTCTCTCACCGGCGTGATATGGCTTCCCTGTGCCTCTCCTACAAGTACTTTCATGGCTTCTGCTCCGATGAGCTTAGATCGCTGGTGCCGCCTAAGCACGAATTTACACGAGATACTAGATTAGCAACTTGGTCCCACCCTTTTACAGTTAAACAAATAAGATGTAACCGTAAATTCTACTCCAACAGCTTCTTTTCTCGCGCTTCCCGCCTGTGGAACTCCCTTCCACAAGTCTGCTTTCCCGACAGTTACAATCTCCAGGTGTTTAAATGTAGGGTCAATAGACACCTCCTATCACACTAACTCCCAACTATTCTCAGAACACTCTCATCTACCCAACCCTCATTCTTGGTATCCTTACCCGCCTATCACCCTCCCTCTGACATTTCCTATATTTAATCATCCGTTCTCCACTCTACGTAGCCCCCTGCGCAGTAGTGGCAGCGACATGCCTTGCTCGGGGTGAAACGCTTATTAAAAAAATAAAACCCCCCTAAACCGTCCGAAAACATTTCAGGGAATGCTTTTTTTTTTATCTCCGCCTTTAATGTTTTTATATCATCAGTATTTTTGTTGATATTTTTACAGTGTGCACTTATGGGCAAATCCCACAAGTCAAATTTATCCATCCAATCTGTGCCAAACAAGTTGTTAGTTCCTTTCATTACAAACATTTTTAATCTTTTTTTATTCTTGAAATTTACATTCAAAATGGATTTTTTTTCCAGTAACCGTTCTAGCAACCTTGTTTGCCTTTATTAACGATGGTTTATTTAGTTTCTTCCACGTCTTTAGGTTTATTATCGATAAATCACTACCAGAATCGAGCTGCATTCTTATTGATTAGGTTTAGCATTTTTACTTGTAAATATTTTCTTATATTCTGGTTTAGCTCTCCCGTTCTTGTTATTTTCACGTGACTCTTGTCTTTGAATCTGCATTTGGATTTTTTGTGACCTTGTCTATTGCAGTTTCTACAAGTTTTGCGTTTGAATTGACAATCACTGTACCAATGCCATTCTCCACAGCCGTAACAAGCTTTTTTTGGGTGGGGGTTCTCGTACTTCCCACTTATCATTGGAGAGTGATACTTCCGTCTTGGAGACAGAAACCGAAAAAGTGACTTCTTATTAATTTTTTTTTTATGCTTGCTACCCCGGACTCTTCAATTGTTTTTTTTTTTTTGGCATCTTCTTTGATACTGACACATTGCTGGTAAAAATCAGTAAGTTTCTGCAGTGAGATATTTTGTTCGCTTTCGAGCTTAGCCAGTATTCGTCTCCCCATTTCACTGTCTTTATTGGATACTAGGCCCTGCATAAAAACTAAACATTTGAAATTATCCGCTGTCAGTTGCAATAACCTGAAGTCATCGCAAGTTTTATTTACAACTGACGCGAAAGTCGTGTAATCTTTATCCTCTGTTTTCTGCAGGTTTAAACATTTCCACCTTTTGTGGAATAACCACAGTCTAGGATTAAATAATTCTTTTAGCAGACCTACTGCTTCGTTGAATTCCAAATCTCTCGTTTTTCTTGGCAGAATAAAGTCTGTAAACTTATTGTGCACGTACGTACCGAGTTTTCTGAGGAGGAGTCTTTCTTTTCATTTGACCAGGATTTACAATCGATCTCGTAGAAATCTTGATACCGATGGTCGTACCGCTCGAAAGTTCTATCCTCGTCCGGATTATACGTGAAATTCTCTATTGTTGACCAAATTGTGTTTTGTGAAAAAGTACAATCTTCAGTGCTTTTTTTTTTTTTTTCGAGAAGCACTTTATGTCGGAGTTCTTGCCTCTCCATATATTTCTTGGCATTCTCTTCCTGAAATTTTTACTGTCTTTTCTCAGCTGAATTTGTAACATTTTTTTTTCGTGTAATTCTAATTGTTGTTTACGAAATCTTTCTTCGTTTATTCCTTGCTGTTGCATTTGGTATTTTATAAGCTCAAGCATGGAAGCTTGAAATTGTTCCATTTTGAAATTTGCAAAAACAAAAACTGTCCAATTTATATACTTTTTTTGCACAGAGGAAGGTCACAAACTTCAGCACGAATTCTCTTACAGAACCAACAGAAAATAGTAGTCAAACCTAACTTAATTTCTCGCTGCGTATACGGCTTTTTCTCGTAACTTTTACGTCTGTCACGAACTAGACTTTTCTGTGTTCAAAATTTGCGACGTCACAGTTTCGTCGTGACGAACTACGGTTTTATTTGTTTGATTCCTCTGTGTAACCGAATTCTTCGTCGCCACTGTTATGTTGTGTGTAACAGAAATAGTTGTGTAAATAAACACAAACAACGGAAATAAGTAAATGAAATATATTACTGGAAAATAGTATGTACAACAGAGTTGTTAGTTGAGTAGAGGAACAAAGTAGCAAAGTAATAAGAAGTAGTCTGTCTATAGGCACACTTCCGGTTCGCTACCGGAAATACTCGACTGAACAGTCAACGCTAACGCAATGTAATGCAATTATCAACACAACGCACACTATTTACTTTCGTAAAATTACAAAAATTGTGGCACAAAGCCGAAAAGGGGAGGGGTAGAGGCTGGTTCTCGCTTAACTATCCGATACCTAGCTAAACACTATCACGACCCATTCACTCGTTGGAATTTGCTCAATCAGCAAAAGAACGCATCTATCAATTTCCAATCCTTCATACACCACAATGCCAGAAACTTACGAGGGGCACCTAAAAAAATGGGGAAAATAGCCCATGACAATAAAAATGTATTTATATACAATATAATATAATATGTACAATATAATAGAATATAATTCATTTAATGAAAAATATAGCCTTGGTCGGCAACCAGTTTACCACAGAAAGCAATGGCAACCTACTGCGGGATAACGTTCTTCCCAGTCAATCAGGTCTCTTTTGAGACATGATCGCCCCAAGCGTGTATCATGTATGGCACTTGACTGACTGACTGACTATGGCACGACTCGGAATTTCATGCCTTAAGCAGGTGTATATTTCAAACGGACAAGTTGATAGATTTGAATTTATGTTCCCTCGATGTTCATGGAAATTAAATCTTATAAAATTAAGTTACTGTTTTTTAATAACAATATTAAAAATTCAAATATTCTAAGGTTACATATAGATTAAAATGCAAAATTTAAAATTAAAATATAAAGAAAACAGTATTTAAAATAACAAAATGCATTGAGAAGAAATCAAATGGTCGTAAATCATGAAACGTAAAGATTTTAACATTTAAATACTACATGCAGAAAAAACATTAAAATATTAAAAGTTAAAGGAAAAATAAAGTTAAAAGTAAAATAACCTAAAAATGAAAATAAAAACTAATAATTAAAAAATAAAATTTAGAATTAAAATTGAATTGAAACAATGTAGAGACCAAAAGTTAAGGGCGTTTAATTCATAATTTTTAAAAGTAATATTGCTGAAATAAGGAAGGAAGGAAGAAAGAAGGGGAAAAAGGCAAACGTATAGAGAAATCAATATTTATCTGGGTCTAAAATTTTAAGTAAGTAATTCTAAAGATTCCTAAAGTTTTAAATGTATTTTTAATAATGAAAATCCTTCAAGATATTGTTTTAGGTTTTTGTGTTTAATCTTTTCACTCGAAACAAGGTGGGGGCACTAGTGTGGAGGGTGCAGTGAGAGAAAACCTGGGTACAGGGGTTATCCAAAAAGATAACTGATGAGCACGATTCAAGTAGATAAAAAAAAATAGAAATTGACGTTGTATTTATATTTTTGGAGATCAGATTATATTTTTGGAGATTTGGAGATCCCTGTAGCTATCAGGGAAGCACGTAAATGGAAGAGAGTTCCACATTAGGGAAGAGCGGAAAAAGAAACTGATTAGATCTATTAATCATTTATTATAATCTCCTAGAATTAAATAAAGTCTTTAAAATATTTTTTGTAAGACAAGTTCCGATTTCGCAAAAAGAAAAAAAAGCTTATTTATATTTTTCAAACAGTTCTGCATTTAAGTAATAAAGCCACGAAAGATATTTACGCTGAATTTTTTTTTCATAAAATTATGTGAAGTACAACACATTAAAATTAAGATATTTTTACTAAGCTGTTCTAAAAAAGATGTTTTTAAAATAATGTCATTTATTTGTAAGTAAGTCCTAAACATTTTATTAAAAGAAAACAGCGAGTGAATTTTTGCAATAATTTTCAGTTTAATGTGTCTGTCACCGCAAAAAGACATTAAAACTTGCTATACTAATTAAAAATACATGCGGGATGCAAAATTTTTAACTTAAATTTTGAAAATTCTTAAAAGCATTAAATGTGTTAATTAAATACCCAAAAGCTACTTTTATCTGTCATCTTTATAACAATATGAAGATTCGATGATAAAACTGTGTTTTCATTAAATTTGCTGCATTTCTTCATCAAAGCATACGATTTTTCTAGCGACTTTCTGGAGATACCTATATATATATATATATATATATATATATATATATATATAAGGCGGGTGGAGACGATGGAATCCCGGTGATAGTCCTTAAGAGGTGTGCTCCTGAACTTTCCCCTGTCCTCTCTAAACTATTTAACTACTGCCTTTCTGCTTCCTGTTTTCCTGCATGCTGGAAGTTCTCTTCAGTCGTTCCTGTATTTAAGAATTGTGGTGAACCCTCGGATCCATCCGACTATCGCCCTATCAGTCTTCTACCGATATTCGGGAAAGTATTCGAGGCCATAATCAATGATGAAATAGTTCATCAGCTCACTGCCCACAAACTCTTCTCTGACAGGCAGTATGGCTTCCGCTTTGCCAGATCCAGGGCCGACCTGCTAACAACCGTAACGGAGTACATGCTGCAGGCTCTTGATGAGTCTGACGAGGCTCGCGCGGTTGATCTGGACATCTCCAAGGCATTCGACAGGGTTGGGCACTCTGGCCAACTATGCAAACTACGGGGTTACGGTATTACCGGTCCCCTGCTAGACCTAATCCAATCTTTTTTAAATAACCGCAAAATGAAGGTCGTTTTGAATGGGCGTGCCTCCTCATCCCACAGCACGAATGCTGGTATCCCACATGGCTCTATCCTGGGCCCGACGCTCTTCCTTATTTTCATCAACGACCTCCCAGATGAGATCAAGTCCCAAGTAGGCATCTACGCAGATGACACTACAATATATTCCCGCACCAGTAAGAAAACTGTCGTGGCGGACAGACATATTCTCGCTGTTGACATTGAACGAGATCTATACTCTGTGGTGAACTGGGGCAAGAAGTGGCTTGTCAGCTTCAATTCGTCTAAGACCAAGTTGTTGTCTGTCAACCATTACAGGCAACCTCTCCTGTCTCCCATAAGCATAGACCAAGCGATTCTCCCGGAGAGCAATACACTACGCCTCCTCCGACTTCCATGTCCTCAGTCCTCAAATGGAACCACTATATTGAATCCATATCAAAATCTTCTGCTAAGAAGGTTGGGTCACTTTGTCGATCCAGGATGTTTTTACCGACTGAATCCATCCATCATATACAAATCAACCATCCGCCCGTGCAGGGAGTACTGCTACCATTTATGTTCTGGCGCCCCTGCCGTTCTCCTCAGTGTTCTTGACAGGCTCCAAAGGAGAGTCTGTAATGTGATAGGTACTGATCTGGCGGATCGAATGCAGCCACTTCCCCACCGTCGAAATGTGGCCTCCCTTTGTCTGTTCTATAAATACTTTCATGGCTTTTGCTCGGACGAACTTAAGTCACTGGTGCCTCCTCAACAGGTGTTTACTCGTGCAACCAGACTGGCGACTGGGTCCCACCCATTCACAGTCAGGTTAGTCAAATGCAGACGACAATTCTATTCCTGCAACTTCTTCTCTCGCACTTCCCCACTGTCGAACTCGCTCCCATATTCTTGCTTTCCTGACGGCTACAACAACCACAAATTTAAATGCAAAGTCAATACTCATCTACTAACCACTGGATTCTAGCTCTCTCCCCACCCCCGTATAACCTTCCCTTTCTCTCCACCTATGTATCTGTGAGCGCACCTGCTTTCTCAGCTTTCTATTGCTCCTTTCTAACTAGATTGTAGTCCTCACTCTTTTCTAATTAATCTTTTTACAGTTATGTAGCCCCCTGCACATCAGTGGCATTTCTGCCTTGCTCGGGGTGAAATAATTTAATATATATATATGTATGTATATATATATATATATATATATATATATATATATATATATATCTCCAAAAACAATAGTTTTGTCTATCTCAGTATTCCTTTGTCAATCTATTTATCTCAAACTGTTCATATCTATCTATCTATCTATCTATCTATCTATCTATCTATCTATTTTCAACCTAATATCTGTTAAGAAATGAACATGCCTCAAAGTATTTGTGTTATTCTTAAGAAGCAAGATCAAATGATTTTTTGCTGGAAAAATCATTTTTTAATCCTTTTATTTTAAATTTTAGAAAATTGGGTTAAAAGTTTTACTTTTCTGCTGTCAAAGTGAAGCCATACATTTGCATGGGAAATTTGAGTGTCTTCTTACGTTGAAAAGCACACTGAATTGCAATTCTTGTAAACATCAGACGATTGTCATATTTTAATTAAACTCTCAAACATTATTCACAAAGTGAATAAAATTATTTTTAAGCGTCTCCTTTTTAGAAAATGTTGGTAAAAATGTTTTTTTTAACTTGCAACCCGACATGTAATTAGTTTTTGAGAAATTTCTAGAATTATGTTTATGAAATATTTTTATTAGTTATAAGTATAAACTTTAAAAAATTAAAACTTCACATTTTTTTTTGAGTAAACAGAAGGGACATTTACAGAATATCTATAATGAATCGTAAAACAAAAAAAAAATGAATTAAAACTAAATCACTATTTAATTAAAAATGCATTAATTTGTTTAAACAAATAAAATATATTTAGACACTATCATCTAATGAAAAGTCAACTGATGAATTATAGATTTTTACAAGGCTTGTTTCCATTTTGTTTTAAGATTTAAAAAAAATAAAATAAGATCTTTTAAGTCTTTTAAAATCCTGTATTAATCTATATTGGTCAATTTGTATTGTTTTTCAATAAAAACATATCTACTAAACATAAATTAAAAGGTTTACTACAATTCACTGACAGCCAGTATTTTTAAAGTAATTTCTAACATTATCAGTAAATGAATGCGGTAATTGTAGTAAATTTAAAATTTAGTAGTAATTTCCTAATATTTCCTCAACAAGCTTTCTTCGTAAGTTTATAAGGCCAACATATAATTCAATAAAGTAATAGAATTAATTAAATATTTAAAATTTATAGATTAATGGTAATTCTTTTACATAATCATGTATTGCTGATGTTTTTACTATAAAATTGTATTTTTATATTTTCATAGTTGTTTTTAGGGTTCCATCAAGATAAGGTATGCAGATGATACAGTGCCATCGCAGGCACGGAAAGAAAACTACATGACCTCCTACAGAAGGTAGCTGAGGAGAGTGACAAAAAAGGACTACAAATGGACTGCAAGAAAACTGAATGCATTGTAAACAGCAAAAAGAACAACCCAAAATGCCAAATACAGGTAGTGGATACTAGAACCAAGCAAGTACAAAAATTTAAATACCTAGGAAGTGAACAGGAGATGGAAAGTGCGACACAGAGATCCGAAGGCGAATTGGCATAAGAAAGAACGCGTTCCATAAGCTGAGTAAAGTACTAAAACAGAGAAAATTTTCCCTAGAAACAAAGAAGTGAGCGCTAGATTGCTATGTTCAATATCTTCAATACGGCAGTGAATGATGGACAATATCATCGGAGATGAGGAAAAAACTTGAAACATCGGAAATGTGGTTTTACAGAAGGATGATGCGGATATCATGGACCGAACATGTGAGCAATGATCAGGTTTTGGAAAGAATGGCATTGAAATGAAAACAAATAGTCAGCATCAGGAAGAAACATTCTATCTATCTATCTATCTATGGCAGCCTGTATATATCCATTCTCTTCTTTTTTTTTTCTCAGTCTGTTTATTATCTATCTGTCTCTGGAAATTTTTTCGTACCTAACACTTTTTCTTTCTTTGTCTGTTCTTATCTATCTGTTGCAGTCTGTATATATTCCATTCACTTTCTTTCTTTTTTCTTAGGCTGTTCATTATCTATCAATCTATCTATCTATTTATTGCAGTCTGTATATATCCCATTGACTTTCTTTCTTTCTTTCTTTCTTTTCAGTCTGTTCATTATCTATCTGTTTTTTGCAGTCTGTATATATCCCATTCACTTTCTTTCTTTCTTTGTTCTCTGTTCATTATCTATCTATCTATCTATTGCAGTCTGTATATCTCATTCACTTTCTTTCTTTTTTCTCAGTCTGTTCATTTTCTATCTATCTATTTATCTATTTTTTGCAGTCTGTATATATCCCATTCACTTTCTTTCATTGTTCTCAGTCTGTTCATTATCTATCTATCTATCTATCTATTTATTTTTTGCAGTCTATATATCCCATTCACTTTCTTTCTTTCTTTTTTCTCACTCTGTTCATTATCTATCTATCTATCTATCTATCTTTATCTGCACGTATCTATCTCTTTCTTTTTTTTAGATTGTTTATATCTATCTATATATCTATTTATGGCAGTCTGTATATATATACCTTTTTCTTTCTTTCTTTTCTATCTATCTAGAAATGTTTCTGCGATTGTGTGCATTTTACCTGCTTGCAGATTAACAACTTGTCTATTTCTTTTTCTTTTCAGAGTGGAGAAGAATGTAAACTTGCCAGTGAAAGCAAAAACAGCGCCTACGAGCGGGCTTTGCTATTGATAAGTGAACAAAGTCGATATATAAACCTGACACCATTTATTCTTAATAAATTTCATGCTCCCTCAAGCAAAGACAATAGAGAACACGGAAATCGAAGCATTATTTTCTCATTCTTTTTTCTAGCAATTATCGACATAGCAATACAGAACTATCTGTAAAATAATCTCAGAAGAATGTATTTGTACTTCATCTCGATGCATCTTCGTCTCACGCGTGCGCATATCTTAGACAGCCAGATAAATGCCTTACGGCGATCAAACACTGAATAGAAAGACCTGTTCATCAGCAGGTTTATTGAAAACAAAAAAAGTGAAAAAAAAAATGAATACAAACTCGGAACAAGTTTGGTTTGTTTTGGCTGATTTTGTTTAACCGTATATACACATCTATAGGTTATTCAATGTCGAAATCTAAATATTTTGATTATAATTCTATGGCCTCTACTACAGATAAAATATAGTGTTGGTTATTTTGCTATAAAATGTAGTGTTGGTCATTTTGCTTTATAAACGTATTGTTGGTAGTATATTATATATACGGGTATTGCTTGTATATTTATTATAAAAATGTATTTTTTATATTTTCATAGTGTTTGGAGGTTCACTATTTACTCACAGATAGTGCATTACCTGATGCTAACACCCTGAGTGAGGGTGAGCCTGAGAACAACAATTTAGGTGGTTTCACACTTTTCAAAGATTTCAGTCTCCAAATTAGAGGGATGCTGCCGGATGCAGTTTATCGTCAAATCCAGAACTTAGTGAAGTTACAATAATAAAATAAATATAAAGGTAAAAAATATAGGAAACAAGAAATATGACAAAGAGACCCGAATGCTGATTAAAGTGTTAGTCTAAATGGGTAAGGCTGAGTGGAAGAAATATTACTTATATGTTATAATATTTTTGCTTACATTTCATAAAAGCTTTGCTTATATGTTATAAGATTGTTGCTTACATTTGTAGATTCTTGTTGAGAAACTACACAAAATAATAAATAACAAAAGTTGATATGGAGATAAAACAGGTAAGTTATATTGAACAAAAATATACAAACTGGAACACGGGTTAGTCAATTCAGGAATAGCAGGAATACTATTAGTAGCAATCAATACATACAATCTTGTAGTGAAGAAGTATGTCCGAGTAATGAGTTTATATTCTTACTGACCAACTAATGGTGGTACAGCTACTCAACTGCTCTCTGTATAGACAGGAGTATATCTGCACATTAGACGCGTCGTCCATTCTTGTATCAAAAAAGGGGTGATCCCCAACAGTAATAAAATTTATCACATAAAGGAAGAAACTTACATGAATTTACAGATTGACTTAGTGTAAGAACAGTCAAGACGTGGTGAAAAAGGTTCTACGTGAAGTTGTACAAGAGATAAAATACATTATACAATGGTGGCTACCTCAAACAAATGTTGAACTAATAATACGATATTACGAAGAAAGAAATGTTTAGAGAAAATGTTAAAGAATTTTGGTGGGGGGGTAGAATATGTTATTGCCCCCAAACTCTGTTCTACCCCCCATTTTCTCAATATCATCAAGTATATTACGCTGCTTTCTTCCGTCCCTCTTTTCCTCAATCTGTCTTGTGAGCATCAGATTTTCCAAGCCTTTTTCCTCATTGCGATAAGTTTCAACTATGTCCCCCGGATGTATACGTTTCCCTTTTGTTTGCATTTTCTCTAAACGCTCATCGTTGCTCTCATGCTCGGTACAAGGCATTCTCATCATTCTTCTGTAGAACCACATTGTAAGAGCTAAACCGGAAATGGTCAAAATGGTGAATAATATGAAATGTAGTTAAATATGAAACGGCAAGAACAAGGAGGATATAAAACAATATTTATTCTTATCTCGTATGCTATTTCTGATTAGTCCGACAAAATCAAAATGGCAGCTGATGTTTGAAACAACATTCAGTCTGCATGAACGAACTAACTTTCCTCAAAACGGCTGGTGCCAACCTCAAAGATAGCGAACACTCTACCACAGAAGTAATGTTAATCTGCTGCAAGAAAATTTTCCGGCCAGTCCATTATGTCACTTTCCTGACATGATCGCCCAAGCGTGTATCACACTGTGGCACTTAACTGACTGACTACTTAGAGATGTGACTATATCCAAACTCTGGATGAACGTATTCATCAAACTACATCAGGCGGTTAGGCCTGTTTTCATATCACTTATTTAGTTTTTGAGGTGCGTGGAACGATTTCTGAATTTCTATTGTTCCTAGGTTGTTGTGCTAAAGTTCTCGGCTGACATGTAGTAAAAAACTATATTAAATCCATTATTAGGTCAGCTGCGAAGAATGTTAAGTTTTTTTAAAAATTTTTTAACCATTTCACGCCAAGCAATGCGTTAACGCCACTGATGTGCAGGGGTTACATAACTAAGTTGAAGTAATATGCAGGAGAAGATTAAAGACAAAGACGAAGCAGATACAAGGGTTGAAAGAGAAATGGCAAGAGAAGGATGTGAACTCAGGAGTGAAGACAGTTGCGACGGTATAGAAAAAGGAAAAGAACAAAATACACGGGGTGATATAGAAAGAGCTGGAGATAAGTGAATAAGAGCTGGGAATTGACTTTGCATTTAAATTTCTGGAGGTTATAGCCATCAAGAAAGCAAGTAGAAGGGAGTTCCACAGGCGGGAAGAGAGAGAGAGAAAAGAAGCTGATGGAATAGACTTGTTGCCTGCATTTGGTTGATATAATTGTAAAAGTGTGAAAACTTGTTAGATTTTATCAAGGAATTCTAGATATATAAAGCCAGAATCCTCGAGCCAGAATCTTTCTTACATATCTATAAGTCTACCATTCGTCCATGGTTGGAATTGTTACTAAATTTGGTACAGTGCTCCTGCTATTTATCTATAGATCCTTGATAAAATCCAAAGAAGAATTAGCCATAATATTGGTACTGATCTGACATCCCGGCTTCACTCAATTTTCTACCACATTCCTTTGTCTTTTCCATATATATTTTCACGGTAATTGTTAGGGTGAACTCTTCGCTATGCTGCCAAGATGCCTCGAATTTAAGCGCAGTATTGAACTGACGACGAGATTTCAACAATATCAATCACTATCTGCTATACAACCCCTATTACTCATCCTCTGTTCTTGCTCCTCGGTAACCCCTTGAATGGCGGTGGATTTATTCCCTTGACTAGCATTTCTGCCAGGATTCGTCATTAGTGGCCAAAATCTGAAAAATATAAAATACACATATGATAGAGTACTTATAGCAGACACAGAAAAGAAGCTACAAGTCTTTCTATAGGATGTAGATAAAGAAAGCGGAAATAAAGGACTAATATAAAATACAAGAAAACTACATATATGGTCATCAGTAAAAGGAGGGGCCCAAACTACAATCCGGGGAATCTAAAATTAAGAAGGTACAGAAATTTAAATTCATGGGAAGTGTTTTAACAGAGGACAGAAATTTCTGAAGGCATACTGGCATGGCCAAGATGCATTCCAAAAGCTGAGTAGAATATTGAGAGACGTAATTTCGTTGGAAACAAAGAATAGAGCACTGAATTGTTATGTGATTCTGTCTTTCAACATGGCAGCGAATGCTAGACAATCTCATCAAAATGAAAGAACGGCTTGAAGCAACCGAAATGAAGATGGTCGCTGAACATACAACGGACCGAACATGTGATCAACGACAAGGATTTGGAGAAGATTAAAGCGAAAAAAAAAAAAAAAAAAACCAGATACAAGAGAGCTGAAGTTTCTGGGACACTTAATGAGGAAATAAGGCTTGGAGAATCTGATATAAAAAAAAACAGAGATAAAAGATTTAAAGAAGATATGAAAATGCAGGCAGAAAATTGAAATGCGCGTAATTCGGAATTATTAAAAATAATATTTTCCCTAATCCCTAATTTACTTAATTTAACTAATACCCTAATCTACTAAAACAAAAAGAAAAATGGTAAAATCAGTTACGGCAAATCGCCTGAAGGCACCACAAGTTAGAAACCTAGGTCTCGTAATAACCCATTTACAAATCAACAACACACACACACACACACACACACACACACACACACACACACACACACACACACACACACACACACACACAGACATATATATATATGCGCATATATATATATTTATATATATATATATATATATGCACACACACACACACGACCGATTTGGTGTCAGTCGGCGTCGCTAATGGCGCATGGAATCAGTGAGATGAAATTTTAGCGTGTTATATATAAGCGGCGTATACACACGCCGGTCACCGAAAGAACTTAATTCATTGCTAAAGAGTAATGCATAGATCGTAGAAGTGCTAACATTTTTGTCTTTTTTTTATATTAAATTTTCCTTAGTTGTAACGAGAGAATAATATATTCGTCATCCACATAGAATTTTTAATAAGATCTAGGTGGTTTTTTTATGAAAAATAATTTATTTACAAAAATATTTATTTACAAAAAATATTGTAAGAATGTTGTCCCTGCAAGTATTGTCCATCGCTAACCACTAGTTTTGCCATCTTTCTGGCAGCATTTTTATTCCACGTCATCAAAACGTCATACTTCGACGCAATTTTTGAAATCTTCATAAAAACAAAAATATTGCCCATCGTGCAAAAAATTGATAATCGGACGGGACAATATCTGCTAAAAAAGTCAAATGGACTAGGTTCCGAAACTTAAACATTTCTAAGTAGGTTTTCACAAGTTTTGCGAGATGTGACCCAGCGTTGTCATGTTGCAAAATCACTTATGTCTCTGTTCGTATTGCGAATATTTTTTCTTTAATGCTCTGCTCAAATGCACAAGTTGTAGTCGTTAGTGATCTCCTGCGATGATTTTGGTCGGTTTGAGCAGCTCATAATAGACTACACCAAGCTGATTCCACCAAATGCAGAGCAAAATCCTCGAACCATTGATATTCAGCTTTGCCGCCGATGTTAATTCATGGCCGTGCTTACCCCACGATTTTCTACGCTTAGGATTATCGTAGTGTGTCACCTTTTCATCGCCGGACGCGATGCGTTGCAAAAACCTTTTCTTTCCGCAGTTGTTCATACGTGACAATAACGTGACGATATTTTTCAGCTTCAACTCGTACGGCACCCAGTGTCCTTCCTTTTAAACCAATCCTAATATTTTCAAACGTTTCTCCAGCAGTTGTGTGAACAATTCTTAATGAATTTTTTCAGTTTAACTTTACGCTTGACATAAGTCTTCATGATGTAATGCCTCCATCTTCAAACTTTTTCGATGCGCGAAAGCGTTCTTTATCTACCTCAAAATCATTTTTGAAGCAAATAAACCAATCTGTTTATGGTATATCCGACAGAGTATGGTCTCCTCACGGCTTCTGTGTGCTTTAGCTGCAAATTTCTTTCGAATAAATTAGTACAATAAAATTCACCACAGATACACTATATTTGGCATAAAATCCGCTATGTTTAATGCTATCAAAAACTAAGTTGTTTACACTTTGGTGAAATGACATACACTGAATTTAAAGGTTACTTACAGTACATCCTTACTGATGCGTTACCAACTATATATATATATATATATATATATATATATATATATATATATATACTAGCAGTAATGTAATAAAAGCCTTAAAACTAATCCATAATCCTGGAGCTCAGACTCTTTGGACGTTGGTAGAAAAGACTAAAATACACTTGTTTTCAGTTAAATTGAAACCGTAGACTGAAAGAAAAACGAATGGACGTGAGTCAAATTTTGATTTCCTGGTATCGATATGAAATTTTCTGCACTGTTGTAAGAACTGCAACCTTGAAACTTCTGAATATCGTTTCTTATGTCTTTGTCTATGAGTGTATCAAATATGATTAAAATCGGACCACTCCTACTATAAACTGATTTTTTTCGATTATCGGGAGTACCGCGACACAAAACCTAGCTAATAACACTCGCATACGCTTATAGTACAAGTGTGTAAATTTTCAAGAAAATCGGTTCAGCTGTTTCGGAGTCTATAGCTAGGAGAGGCACACACACAGACAAAGTTCCATTTATGAATAAGCTTATATATATATATATATATATATATATATATATATATTTAATCGTATCACCCCGAGCAAGGCAGTAACGCCACTGATGTGCAGAGGGCTACGTAATAGTGCAAAGATTGGAAAACGTAAAGCCGAAAACCACATCTTAAACAGGGAACAAGGGATGAGCCTCTTAACCTGTTCAATAGACATGTGTGGAGTGTGAACCGGGCGATAGATAGATCTATCTACTCCAATTGAAAAAAAAAAGTGAGAAGATTGTAAAAGAGAAAGCCGGAAACCATATCCTAAACAGGGAACAATGGATGAGCCTCTTAACCTGTTCAATAGACATGGGTGGAGTGTGAACCGGGCGATAGATAGATCTATCTATTCATGTGTGTGTGTGTGTGTGTGTGTGTGTGTGTGTGTGCGCGTGCGTGTTTGTGTGTTTGTCTGTGTGTGTGTATGTGTGCCTGTGCGTGTATGTGCATATATAAGCAGCAATCCCTCTTTTATTCAGTTAAATGTAAAATAAAATTAACCTTTGATAATGGCTAAAATTATAACCAAAAATGCATGGGAAAACAAAACATTAGGATAATTTCTATATAATTCATCTACTTAAAGAAAATTATAAGTTCACCTCAAAGATTTTACGCCAACTTAACCACATCTTTTTCGTCATTTTACCAAAACTTCAACGCACACACACACACACACACACACACACACACATATATATATATATATATATATATTGCAAATAGCTTGAAGACACCACATGGTAGAAACAGGTTGCGTAATAACTCGTTTACAAATGAAGAATATTCAAAAGTTCTACAATATACTTGTATTGAACACTTTTTAATATAAATGTGCACTACTCTAATTTTACTACGACCAAAAACTAAGTAATTAAACAATATATATATATATATATATATATATATATATATATATATATATATATATATATATATATATGCATAACGTGACTTCTATAGAAACAAAAGAAAGTTGTTATTTTTTTCAACATTGCCAACGTACCCTCTAAGTTGTTTTGGCCGAAAGGGTCATACGTTTCATGGAAAAAATGTCTTCCTATCTATTCAAAACATTATATACATACATGTGTGTGTATGTGTTTGTGTGTGCGTGCGTGTGTGCGTGTTTAATTTTGATGGTAAAGTTACAATTTGAAGAGAATCATATAGAATTGGTAGCATCATTATCTACACGAAATATCATTCTTGGTTCTCAATTACCTCAAGTCAGATTTTCCTTTCATCGCTTATCACATTATAAAATTATAATTCTAGTTTTCATTTCCAGGAATACTTTGATCATTTTTTGTTAGAAATTCTCTCTCTCTCTCTCTCTCTCTATCTCTCTCTTTCTCTCTCTTTCTCTTTCTCTTTTCAGAACCTTTGACTACAACAAAAAGTTTTAGCGAAGTTAAAAGGAAAAAATATAACGACTTAGACTGAAAATTGACATCTATGGCATTACATGGTGCACACAATTTTCTTTTTCTACCTACAGCTTATATCGTTTAAATCGTTTGTGTTTTTCTCCTGAACCGTTACAGATTTTTATCCTTGCTCATAATGAGACGTTTACTATTAGTGAATTCATTCAAACGAGTCACTAGGCCACCGAAATGTTCTGCAATAAAAAAAAATATTAAGAAAAATAATTTATAGCAGATTTCTACGAAATTGTTAGAATTTGTCTGTTCACGAGACACGGAGAGTAATTTTCTTGCCAGTAGAATAACTTAATATTCACGGAGATATCAAGAGATGGCATGCATTTACGTTTACAATAAATCTATTTTAATCGTTAGAATTGCTGTTTTCTAAACATGTACCGAAGCAGATTTTTTTCATCCCGAGCAAGGCATGTCACTGCCATTACTGCGCAGGGGGCTATATAGAGTGGAGAAAGGATGGTTAAATATAGGTAATGTCAGAGGGTGGGTGAGAGGCGGGTAAGGATACCGAGAATGGTTAAATATAGGAAGTGTTAGAGGCTGGGTGATAGGCGGGTAATGATACCGAGAATGAGGGTTGGGTAGATGTGAGTTTTCTGAGAATAATTGGGAGTTAGTTTGATAGGAGGTGTCTATTGACCCTACATTTAAACACCTGGAGATTGTAGCTGTCGGGAAAGCAGACTTGTGGAAGGGAGTTTCACAGGCGAGAAGCGCGAGAAAAAAAGCTGTTGGAGTAGAATTTACGGTTATATCTTATCTGTTTAACTGTAAAAGGGTGGGACCTAGTTGCTAATCTAGTATCTCGTGTAAATTCGTGCTTAGGCTGCACCAGTGATCTAAGTTCATCAAAGCAGAAGCCATGAAAGTACTTGTATAAGAGGCACAGGGAAGCCACATTACGCCGGTGAGAGAGTGGTTGCAGCCGGTCTGCCAAGTCAGTATCAACCACGTTCCAGATCCTCCTTTGTATTTTGTCAAGAAGCCTAAGGAGAGCAGCAGGGGCACCCGACCAGATATGGCAGCAATATTCTATAGCCGGGCGGATGGTAGATTTGTATATGAGGAAAGATAATGATTTATCTGTAACTCAGTGTCTTTATTTTATCTATCTATCTATCTATCTATCTATCTATCTATCTATCTATCTATCTATCTATCTATCTTAGTATGATCATATCTGTCTGGCTTAACTTGTGTTCATATCTATCTGTCTAGCCTAACCTGTTCATATCTATCTGTCTAGCCTAACTTGTTCATATATATCTATCTGTCTAGCTTAACCTGTTCATATCTATCTATCTATCTATCTATCTATCTATCTATCTATCTATCTATCTATCTATCTATCTATCTCGGCCTTATTCTTATCTATCTATCTATCTATCTATCTATCTATCTATCTATCTATCTATCTATCTATCGCATCACTTTATGCCTGTCATAGTTTTTTCTCGCCCAGTCACTTTAAGCTTACCATCGACTGTTTGGTTATTAATTTCTTATGTATGTATATATATACTTGAAATTCATATAAAATCTATAGATAACTCTAAAGATCATATATAATTAGATATTTGTTTGGCATAATCTACTTCTATTCAGTTCGAACATGTCACTATACATCCTAAATCAAAATTATTTCATTAAATATGGTAGTTTAAATGAAATGATGGACAAATGTAACATATGTCTTTTCATACTTATGTTATATTCTCCACAAAGGAAATGAAACAATGACCTGCAATCTCGAATGCATAATAACTAAAGGGAGTCCATGTCTTTCTATGACATATTATTCTGTTGAAACACAATAATAATAGCAGTAATAATAGAAATAAATAATCATTTGCTATACACCTCTATTTAATTAAATGCTTAGTATTAAGTTATGAATTTCTCAAATTATTTTAGAAGCACTTCACTAGAAATAATAATCCTAGCAATATTTTTAATCGTCAGTCAGTTAAGTGCCATACGTGATACACGCTTGGGCGATCATGTCTCGAAAGAGACATGACTGACTCTGCAGAAGATTATCCCGCAGTAGGTAGCTTTCTGCGGTAGACTGGTTGCCGCCCAAGGCTATAGAACCCAATCTGCCTTGCTATTTAACCCATCTGGAAGGAAGAGACGGATGAATACCTTTCCCAAGGGTATTTGCGCGTAAGTGAATACAATGGATTCAACTGGAATTCGAACTCGGCTCCCCGGTTTCTCATTCCGAGCCGATATCCACTGTACCACAACGCATATCCCCACATTTTTAATAGTAATAACCTTAAATTAAGTCATAGCTGTATATATAACGTTGAAAAGATCGCAAAAAAAAACATAATGATACAATTTTAAACCAATATAACTACCTAAGTAAATTACACCTTCCTGAAAAATAGCAAAACTTGCAACTGTCGAAAATCGATTTAGCGTTAATTACAAAAGATATGCTTAAATGATTCTAGTCTACGAATGATTTGTTTTTAAAATAGCAAATCCAACGATTAACAAACCTTACATCGAAAGCATCAAGAATCTATTTAAATCTCGTTGGTATCAGCATATTTTATTTTAATAAGGCAATAGCACATCAGTCAATCAGTTAAGTGCCATACGTGATGTGCGCTTGGGCGATCATGTCTCGAAAGAGACATGACTGACTGAGCAAAAGATTATCTCACAGTAGGTTGCCATTGCTTTCTGCGGTAGACTGGTTGCTGAGCAAGGCTATAGAACCCAATCAGTCCTGTTTTTTAAGCCATAACTGGGATGAGGTAAGAGACTGATTAATATCTTTCCCAAAGTTATTTGCAGGTAAGTGAATGCAAGGAACTGAACTGAAACTCGAACTCGGCTCCCCGATTTTTCGATCCTAGCCGATACCCACTGGACCACAACGCACATCTCTTTCCATATACTATTGACAACTAAAGGTACACAATAAAACCCCTACAGTAAAATGGAAAAAAAAAAGAGAAAAATTTCAAAAGCAATGGCAATCTACTACGGGATAATCTTCTGCCTAGTCTGTCATGTCTCGAAAGAGACATGATCGCCCAGGCGTGTATCACGTATGGTACTTAACTGACTGACTGAATTCTCCCCACTTCTCTACCCTTCTTTTTAATTCCCAAACCCATCATTGATTTACTCTCTATTGGTTAATCTAGTTCAACAATTTGAATTCCACCACCCCTCTTAATTAACTGGATATGGTAACAAGGGTGTTACTTCTAAATTTTTAAATTTCTATAAATATGAATTCCGAACAGTAAAATATTTCACTGCTTGATTCGGTACCACTTGTTAGTACCGAAAGACGACAGCTCTTGTGTGCAGTAAACTATAATTTTATCATTAACACTTGAAACAGAATCAAGCAAAGTTATAATTGCACTAGTCATTTAGATGGTTTCATAAAAAACAAAACGCCAGAAACTTAGTTACCAGTGTACAAAACAAAACCACTAATAAAGAATGGAACTGCAGGGACAAAAATAAATATCCACTTCAAGGACGTTGCAACACAAAAGAAGTCATTTACAAGGCAAAGATACATGACTTAAATGGCCAAAATAAAATATATTTGGATTCAACTAAAGACAACTTTAAGAGCAGTTAGTTTAGCTAGCCACGTGTGGACATTAAAATCAAAATATGTAAAAGACCCAGACATAACGTGGAGTATAATAAATATAGCCAATTCTTACAACGGTGGCAAATATGAAGACTGTGCCATGAAGAAAAGTTAGAGATCATGCTATTCCCAAACAAAAACGAACTATTGAATGAAACAACGGACATTTTGACTAGTTGTCAATATACAAAAAATACCTCTTAGGTTCATACAACCATGGATTAAAACGTCTTCATTCCTTGCAATTTTAAGAATTGCGAGTTCAAAAATTCCCTGCTACGTGAGCGTTTAAAAAAACACTGTTACATGAGCGTTCTTAAAAAAAAACAAAGAAAAACGGTAAACGGTAAAAGTTAGAAGACACCACTCATAGTAAAAAACCTAGGTCGCGTAATATCACGTTTACAAATGGAATATATAAGTCATCCGCCGACAGATCTGTTTCACTGTATCACAGCTGAGCAGTACGGTTAGACAGTTGAAGAAGGCAGATTTTAGGGTATGATATACCATGTAAACAAGCCATTAGTTAAGAGTGTTCTAATTCAATACTGAATGAGTATATATATATATATATATATATATATATATGTGTGTGTGTGTGTGTGTGTGTGTGTGTGTGTGTGTGTGTTATAATAGCTACCCACCGCTATTTGCGCATCGTTCATTTGGTAATGGATTTGAACACTCTCAGCTACTGGCTTTTATCCACATTGTGTACATAATGCGCTAAAATCACCTTCCTCCACCGAGCGGCCATACATTAGAGGTAGAATTGTCGACTGATGTCAGTTCGGTCGGTTTCCATCCTGGATAAAAGCAATCGGATGTGTAACAACTGGAGTAGATAGATTAAACTATCGTCCGGTTTGACACTCCACCCACGTCTATTGAACAGGTGTAGATGCTCATCCCTTGTTTCCTTGTTTAGAATGTGGTTTCCGGCTTTTTCTTTTCCAATCTTTTCACTCTTTTCTTTTTTATTTTTTTCATTTGGAGTAGATAGACTAAACTATCGCCCGGTTTGACACTCCACCCACGTCTATTGAACAGGTGTAGAGGCTCATCCCTTGTTTCCTTGTTTAAGATGTGGTTTTCGGCTTTCTAATTTCTAATCTTTTCACTCTTACGTAGTCCCCTGCACATCAGTGGCGTTACCGCCTTGCTCGGGGTGATATGATAAAAACAAAACCGTACTGCTGAGCTGTGATACGGCAAAAAAAGACTGTCTGCTGATGACTATATATGATGAATCTATCTATCTATCTATCTATCTATCTATCTATCTATCTATCTATATGTTTCTCCCTAAATTATATCTATCGATCTATCTATCTATCTATCTATATGTTTCCCTCCCTTATATATCTATCTATCTATCTATCTATCTATCTATCTATCTATCTATCTATCTATCTATCTATATGTTTCTCTCTAAATTATATCTATCTATCTATCTATCTATCTATCTATCTATCTATCTATATGTTTTTCCCTAAATTATGTTTTTCCCTATCTATCTATCTATCTATCTATCTATCTATCTATCTATCTGTTTCTCCCTTATATATCTATCTATCTATCTATCTATCTATCTATCTATCTATCTATCTATCTATCTATCTATCTATTTCTATCTCCCAAATTCTATCTATCTATCTATCTATCTATCTATCTATCTATCTATCTATCTATCTATGCCAGTCTTTTCATCTATCTATCTATCTATCTATCTATCTATCTATCTATCTATCTATCTATCTATCTATCTGTTTCTCCCAAATTAAATTATCTATCTATCTATCTATCTATCTATCTATCTATCTATCTATCTATCTATCTATCTATCTATCTATCTTTTTATATCCTAATCTATCTATCTATCTATCTATCTATCTATCTATCTATCTATCTATCTATCTGTCTGTTTCTCCCTAAATTATATCTATCTATCTATCTATCTATCTATCTATCTATCTATCTATCTATCTATCTATCTATCTATCTATCTCTGTTTCTCCCATCTATCTATCTATCTATCTATCTATCTATCTATCTATCTATCTATCTATCTATCTATCTATCTATCTATGCCAGTCTTTTCACTATCTATCTATCTATCTATCTATCTATCTATCTATCTATCTATCCCTATATATCTATCTATCTGTTTCTCCCTATCTATCTATCTATCTATCTATCTATCTATCTATCTATCTATCTATCTATCTATTTCTCCCTATATATCTTTATCCCTAAATCTATCTATCTATCTATCTATCTATCTATCTATCTATCTATCTATCTATCTATCTATCTATCTATCTACTATCATCTTTTATCTATCTATCTATCTATCTATCTATCTATCTATCTATCTATCTATCTATCTGTTTCTCCCTAAATATATCTATCTATCTATCTATCTATCTATCTATCTATCTATCTATCTATCTATCTATCTATCTATCTGTTTCTCCCTAAATTCTATCTATCTATCTATCTATCTATCTATCTATCTATCTATCTATCTATCTATCGATATAATATATGCATGTGTGTGTTTGCTTGAAGGTCAACTCCTGTCTACATACTATGACCCACTTGCTGATTACTTTGCCGTTGATGAAATCACTCACTCGCGACTAAACAGTCCGGCAAGTGACCTACATTTGTAGCCACAGATTTCTCATGGAGGCTCATCCTACATATATATATATATATATATATATATATATATATATATATAGGTACCATCAAAACATTTTTGTAAAATGAGTAATGGATGATCATAAAGCACCTCACTTTGATAAATTAATGTTTTATCGCCATTTGTTTTAATTATAAAGAGAAAAACTAAAATATTTTTTATTATTTTGTGAAAGTTTCTAGTAATGTCGAAATTTTGTTTAAAAATACCTTCAGGGTGAGGGTTAAAGATTAGTATGGAAAATTTATCGTTTCAAAATTTTTAAATTCTTTTGAAAATATTATTTGTTTTATTTTCTTTTTCTGTTAGCCCCTCCTAATTAATTTAAAGAAATCTTAAGAATTTGACATTTGAGGGTGTTGTATTTATATGCGTTAAAAGCGGGACTCCTTGGGGGATTTCAACCATCAATTTGTTTTTGTCAAGCATCACCACTATTTACCGATAATCTACTAAGGATCGTAAAATAAAAGAATATTATAACTATGAAATTATTTAACTAAAATATTTTCAATTGCTTTTAAATAATAATATATATGGTAATGTACATATTCTCTTTAAAAAACATTTTTAGATGAATAATACATTTTTACAATAATTATTTTTATTTTAAAAACTAATTAGAAACCTTTATTAAGTTTTACATCTTTTAAAAATTTGTATTTATTTCTGAGATTTGGATGACATCATTATTAAGTGAAAACTATATATATTAATCATAAATAGAAAAACTTAATACAAGTAATGGGGGGACATAAAAACATGACTTTATCAGAAAATAAGAGCGATGACTATAAAGAATTTAAAACTAAAATGTTTAAAATTCAATAAAGCATTAGCTTATAGAGAATATTTTCGTAATGTTTAAAGATTACTGAGTATTGAAAAATAAAATATAATGGCAATGACGTCGTTTTATTCAATTTTTACAGTTTAATCCTCCGTACAACAACATTAGCAAACGTTGTCAAAAATGTCAGCACGATTACTTTCTGTCAAAATCACAGCTAATTTCGGGTTAAAAATATGCATTTCTACGATTTTGTTAAACACAAAGTGAATAATATTTGAAAAATGTTTTAAGTCAGATTATTTACATATTAAATCAGTTAGTATTCACCAAATAAATTTTCCAAAAGTATATTATATTTTGAAAGATTTTTAATAAAGGGAATTACATTGTTATGAAAGAAAGACGACTAAAAGAAGCACTAACCAGAAATTTTACCAATAAAAACAATTCTTTCAATCAATTTAAATTACTTTTTAAAAGGCAGCAGTGTATTTTTCTTATTGGAAATAATAATATTTATCTATATTTCTGAGATGATTCAGACTATTGTCCTCATCTTTGTTGCTATTTGTACGACGTTTCGGCCGTTGTATACTTCGGCTTTCTTCAGGTGCTAAAAACTTCGAACCAAATTCTTTATTACAATCACTGGAGAAAAACCATTAACATAAAATATACTAGAGAAAACCATGAACATAAAAAATTGCAATATGAATTCTGGTAAAAAAAAGGGTTACTGAATATTAGGTTTATAAGTCCCAAAAATTCAGTTGTTCTTGTTTTTAAGGACTATATCTAGTGGATATAGACGTTGGTTAGTTCCCGTGACCAAAGAGTTGTGAGTTCAATACCAGGCTACAGCAGTGGTGAACAGGTAACTTACAGAGTTTGCGGTAGATAACTCATGACTACCAGATGGGGCTCTACGCAAGGTATGGAGATCATATACCCCAGTGATTGTCATAAAGGGAATTACATTGTTATGAAAGAAAGACGACTAAAAGAAGCACTAACCAGAAATTTTACCAATAAAAACAATTCTTTCAATCAATTTAAATTACTTTTTAAAAGGCAGCAGTGTATTTTTCTTATTGGAAATAATAATATTTATCTATATTTCTGAGATGAGGTAGTATTTACAGTATTTACATTATTCAGACTATTGTCCTCATCTTTGTTGTTATTTGTACGACGTTTCGGCCGTTGTATACTCCGGCTTTGTTTAGGTGCTAGGAACTTTGAAAGAACCCTTTATTACAATCTCTTGGGTAGATCACTCCATCTCTTAAAACACATGGTCTAATTGATACAGACATTGGTTAGTTCCTGTGACTTGACCTAAAGAATTGTTAGTTCAATACCAGACTACAGCAGTGGTGAACAAGTAACTTACAGGGTTAATGGGAGATAACTCATGACTACCAGAAGAGGCTCTAATCAATGGATGGAGATGATATACCCTAGTAATTGTAATAAAGGTTTCTGTTCGAAATTCCTAGCGCCTGAAGAAATGATGGAGCATACAACGACAGAATGGCAACAAAGATGAGGACAATAGTCCGAATAATGTAAATACTGGAAAAAATTCATTAGCTTGAAAATTGATCTAAAGCATCAAGAAAAACTTTTTCGATTTGTAAAAGTTTGTTTTAAAATTAGGCATCGTGTTCTTTTGTGAAAGTCCCTAAATATATTTGTTTTAATTTAATTTTATGTTTATTTAGTTTTTCTCATATTTTCTTTTAATTACGTCTTTCTTTTTTATTTTAGGTTTGTTTTGGTACTTTTCTGTCACATTTTGCTTTAATCATTCCACCTTCAAAAGGCAATTAGCGCGCCGAGAGAAGGACACGACGAGTAGAAATAGAACCGTATCTTTCCCAAGGTTATTTGTGCTAATGTAGATCCAAGGAACGCAACTATAATTCGAAAGTGACTCGTCAATTACCAGTTCACTTCTCATTATCCAATGAACCATCTACACATCCTCACTGAATATATAATTTCGCGTCAGTTTTAATAATTTTACAATTCAAGACCTTGATTACAGCAATATGAAATAGAAAGTTAAAATTCAAATTCATCGTCGAATTAATTTCGTGATTCCTGCAACTGACGTTATTTGACAGAAGCAAATAAATTGTGATAAAATTTAAATTTGTGTTTTAATAATTTTACGAAAAAAGTTGTCGTAAGTCGTAAAAAATGCTAAAATGGCATTTGTGCTATCAAAATCAAGTTTACAAAAATCTGAAAAATAAAATTACAAATGTAATTTATCCTGAAGCTGATGCGACAATTAACTGAACTTTCCTTTCACTGCAATGACATCTTCCCATTGATTCCACAATTCCATTTATAGAGTAACATCATGCAGAGATTTTGCGACTTAATATCACAACTCCGCCAATGTGATGTTTGGTACCATGTTTCCTCACGAAAAAAAGACAATTTCACGAGTATCTCAAAACGAATTAAAAACAAAAAGAATTCTCGAGTGACGGAGTAACACGACACTCTTATGCAAATTAATTGAATCGAAATGAATCATCTTATTCTAGGATCTTTCATACTTTCCCTGAGAACGTATACATTGTCTATTAACGTAGTTTTTCTCTTTCGACGGCATCTTTTTAACGTTTTGGAATGATGGATTCAGTTAGTTTATCGCCTTGATAACACGACCGAAAGTTAAATGACTAACACAGCAATATTCGCGATATCTCTGTAAGGGTTTCCGAAACAATTTTCGTACATTTCCTTAGCGTAAAGTCCATCGCAGGAAACCGCCATAGGACAACTAATCAACAGTCGAGACAATAGTGTTTAGGTGCGATAAAAATCCGATGCAATCACGGAGAACACAATATTTTCAAGACTCACAAATTTCATCATAAACCCCAAAATAGATTCATATTACTGCACACAGCTCTAAATTATCTAATCTGAGCAAAATAGAAATCGATTACACGCTGTCACTTCAGTGGGTCTGTAGACGAAAAGAAACTAAAGCAGGTGTTTCAATTAATTTGCACAAGGATGTAACCAACAAGCGGCATTTTTTAAATAAAATGACAACCTTTAACAAAGGTCAATCTAAATCTAGTTTTTAAAATTCTTGTCGCATATTCTACTCCACCAGCTTCTTTTCTTGCAATCCCAGCCTGTGGAATTCCCTTCCATTTACTTGCTTTAAGAATTTAAATCTGTTAAGAATTTAAATCCACACCACTCATCAATATTCTCATCCTTCTCTTACCCACTTCCTGACACTCCTGTTACCTGTCACACTTTCCCATTACTTTCCTCCTATGTAACCCCTTGCAAAACAGTGGCAGTAAAATACCTTGCTTGGGGCGATATGATTATAAAAAGAAATATGGTTCGGTGTTCCTGCTATTTACCCCTTGATAAAATCCATTGAAAAATCAACGATATTATTAGTCCTGTTCTGGTGACTCGGCTTCAGTTTCTTTCATCCCACTAACCATAAGGTTGCCTCCCTTGCTTTCTCTATAATTATTTTCATGATAATTGCTCTGATGAGCTTTTCGCTATGGTGCCTAGACTTTTTGAATTTAAGCGCTGTACTACACGGATTCCTTGCGTTCACTTACGCGCAAATACCATTGGGAAAGGTATTAATCCGTCTCTTCCTTCCATTTATGGGTTAAATAGCAGGACAGATTGGGTTCTGTAGCCTTGGTCGGCAACCAGTCTACCACAGAAAGCAATGGCAACCTACTGCGGGATAATCTTCTGCCCAGTCAGTCATGTCTCTTCCGAGACATGACGCCCAAGCGTGTATCACGTATGGCACTTAACAGACAGACTACACGGATGTGCGCTGTCATGTAATGGATATCGGAATGAGAAATGGGAGAGCCGAGTTCGAATTCCATTTAAATTTGTTTATTCATTTAGACGCAGTTACCCTTTGGGAAGATATGAATCCATCTCTTCTTCCTCCAGCTATGGGTTAAATAGAATGAATGATTAAGTTCTATAGCCTTGGTCAGCAAACTGTCTACCGTAGAGAGAAATAGCAAGCTAATGCAGAAAGATCTGTCTAGTCAGTTATGACTTGAAAAGAGTTTTGATCACCAAAGCGTGTATCGCGTATGGTACTTAACTGACTAGACTGACGACGAAGTCTCACAAAGTAATAGTTGATTTGGCGAGATGTAACCGTAAAATCTATGCTGACAGCTTCTTTTCTCGCAGTCTTCGTTTGTGGAATTTCTTTCCGGTTCCGTGCATTCCGCAAAAATTTAAAAGCTTATTTCAATCGCGATCGTGTGTTCTCTTGATTAATCATTTTTGTTCTCTCTCCTTACCACTGATTTTTTTTTAATCATCTCACCCCAAGCAAGACATTCCACTGCCACTATTGCGCATGGGGCTACATAGTGGAAGGTAAAGAGAAGGAGTTTTTAGAAAGGGAATGTCAGGAAGAAGGTGACAGATGAATAAGGATAGCGAGGATGAGGGTTGGGCAGATGGGAAGAGTGTTTGATAGAATGGGAGCAGGTTAGTGTGTTAGGAGGTGTCTATTGACCTTACATTTAAACTCCTGGAGATTGTATCCGTCGGGGAAGCAATCGTGTGGAAGGGAATTCCACAGTCGGGAAGTGCGAGGAAAGAAACTGTTGGAGTAGAAGTTGCAAATTTCGTTTCTTGTTCTTCTACACTCAGTAACCACTTGTGTCTTTGTGGCTTTACTGGGGGTTGAACTCAGTTTAAAAAATACTATTCTTGGTATGTAATATTTTGTGTCCTTTTATATAACGTTGAATGCTGGGCAGCCTCTTCACAGAAGAAGCAGAAAAAGAAACTTGCAGCAACAGAAATGTGATACCAAGATGGATGCTGAGAATACCAGTGAGCAGCGATTAAGCTTTAGATACAATAGAAAAAAGGACATTTATGATTAACATCAAGAAGAGACAGCGAAATTATGAGGAAAGAAGGCTTGCAAAATTTGATACTCACTAAATAGATTGAAGTTAAGTGCAGCAATAGAAAACAACGCTCAACCAACCTTGCGTAAATTGATGGCGGTGACATGTTGAGGAGAGATAACAAACAGACGTCATTTATTAATGTCTACAAAGAACAAAGGATGTGCGTTGTGGTGCAGTGGATATCGACTCGGAATGAGAAAATCTTGTTGCCGAGTTCGAATTCCAGTTGAATTCCTTCCATTCACTTACGCACAAATACCCTTGGGAAAAGTATTAATCCGTCTCTTCCATTCAGTTATGGGTTAAATAGCAAGACAGATTGGGTTCTATAGCCGTGGCTGGCAACCAGTTTACTGCAGAAAGCAATGACAAACTACTGCGAGATAATCTTCTGCCCAGTCAGTCATGTCTCTTTCTAGACATGATCGCCCAAAGCGTGTTTCACGTATGACACTTAACTGACAAAGAACAGGAACTTGTAGAGAATCTTGAGGGACGCAAAACAAAAAAGACGAAGAAGTAGTTTCATAATCAAGTTAGACAAGCTATAGAGTATTGCATGTCATATCTGAGCTGGGCATATCCAATCCCCACTTCCCAGGTTTGATAGAGTCCAAAGTTGGTTATTCGGTCTAGTGGGAATAACATTTTTTATCCTGTCGTCCAGGCCAATATCAAAAGCCTGTCCTTATAATGTCCGTATTATTATTACAAATCCTCGGAGGAGATCCATTATTCGGTTCCATCAATTCTAACCGCTTCAACTATAAGACAAGCAATGCTGCCTCCAAGGAATAGAATTAAGCTTCATTCCTTCAGTTTCCATTGTAAGAAGGAAATTCCATTTTTTACAAATAAGCGTTGCTTTCTTTAACAGAATGACACGGTGATGCTTCCCCGAATGCTACAAGTTAACCTCTTCAAATCAAGTAGCAATATTTACCTATCCCTCCTATCCGCATTATCCTCACCATTTTTCTTCTTCTTCTTCTTCTTCTTCTTCTTCTTCTTCTTTTTCTATGTGCCTTGTCCTTTCAGGACGTAAGCGATCATGGCTTTCCACGTCTTCCTATCCCTGGTATCTCTTAGCACGCTTTCTCCTGTTACACCACGCAACCCCCGTTCAGTCATCCACCTGATCAAGCCCTTCAAATATGTTATCCGCTGCTTTCCTCTCTCTGTTTTCTTCTATGTGGTCTGTCAGTATCAGGTTCTCTAAGCCCCCCTTCCTCATTGCCTGTTCCAGGAACTTCAGTTGTCTTTTCCTGATGCTCCTTATTAATTTCCTTTTTGTTGGCATTCTTTTCAACACCTCATCTTTGCTTGCATGCGCAGTCCATGATATCCGCAGCATCCTTCTGTAGAACCACATTTCCGCTGCTTCAAGTTTTTCCTTCATTGTCTATGATATTGTCCAACATCCACTGCCGTCTTGAAAAACTGATATCGCATAGCACTCTCTTCTTTGTTTCTAGTGAAATTTTCTTGTGCCTTAATAGCTTACTTAGATTCTGGAACGCGTCCTTCGCCATGCCAATTCGCCTTCGGATTTCTGTGTCGCACTTTCCATCTCCTGTTAGAACACTTCCTAGGTATTTAAATTTTTATACTTGCTTGATTTTAGTATCCTCCACCTGTATTTGGCATTTTGGGACTATGCATTCAGATTATTCTTAAGATTATTAAAATCATATGACGCACCTAATTCACTAACCCTCTATTTCAAACGACATTTTCGCCTTATTGTGAGAGACTTTTAAGAAAAAGAAACTTAAAAATTTATGTCCTAGAAGTTTTTTCACATTTCAGCGTTTATCCTGTTGTTGTATCGTGTACAATGTTTCGTTTATAAAACTATGAGCAAATCAGCCGTTAACATTTAGCGGCATTAAGTGTTTGTCTCGTCTATTGTCATTGGTTACTAATATGTCACCTCATGCCTTTTAAAATGGTTTTAAAAGGAAACTATTATGCTGTGTCATAAATAATTTCTGTTTTTGATTATCGACTTTATATTTTATTCAATTATCTATTCATCATTATTTGAAAGGATTTGGTGCCACTAATCAACTCTTCGGTATTTTTTAAGTAAATTACACAGGTTTTCATGTAAAAGGATTTTGACAAACTCCTAAATCTGATTTTCCTTAGAGAAAATTTTTCTTATCAAATATCATTCTAGGTATGACTTTAAGCTACAACCGGCAGCACGGCCTCTAATCTAGAGATTAAAAGTTTGAACAAGAGCGTAAAACAACCTCTTAATTGCAGTTGTTCTCAGGTAACAGAGATGGTAGCACCTGTTAAGATTCCAGCTATGGGAAAATGGCGAACATATTTAAGATCAAAACGCTACGAAATTATAAAGAATACATTTTAACATTAAAAACTAGCAGTATAGCCCGGTGTTGCTCGGGTGTAATGAAAGCTTTTAAACTAATTCATGGTCCTGGAGCTCAGACTCTTTGGACGTTGGCACGAAAGACTAAAAACCAATAGTTGTTTCCAGTTAAAGCGAAACCCTAGACGGAAAGAAAAATGAATGGATGTAAGTCAAATTTTGATTTCCTAGTATCGATATCAAATAAGTTTTTTTCGTCGTAAACTGAATTTTGAAGGCTAAATAAATCCTCTGATTAAATGATATCATGGCTGAGACTAAGAACTACAATTATACCTACTTAGAGCCAAACCCGAAGCAAAAACTAAAATAAAAGGGCTGAAAAAATACAGACATACAGGCAGATAAACAGACACACACACAAACCTCTTGCCTCATATATATATATATATATATATATATTATCGATTTTCTGCACTATTGTAAGTGCAATCTTGAAACTTCTGAATATCGTTTCTTATGTCAGACACAGACAAAGTTCCATTTATAAGTAAGTTTAGATAGATGCATCTTTATCTAATCTAAACTTATTCATAAATGGAATGTTGACTCTGTGTGTGTGTATGTGTGTGTATATCCGTTACCTATAGACTCCGAAACGGCTGAACCGATTTTCGTGAAGATTTATACAGTTGTACTATAAGCGTCTGCGAGTGTTCTTAGCTCGGTTTTGTTGTGAAGAACCTCCGATAAATATCAAAAATCGATAATCGAAAAAATCGGGTTATAGAAGGAGTGGTCCGATTTTAATCAAATTTGATACACTCATAGACAAAGACATAATAAACGATATTCAGAAGTTTCAAGGTTTCAATAGTGCAGAAAATCGATAATATATATATAAAAGGCATGGTGTTTGTGTGTGTGTGTGTGTGTGAGTGTGTGTGTGTGTGTCTGTTTATCTGCCTGTATGTCCTTTATACAAATCCACAATTTTTATCCGATTCTCACCAAACTTCACACAAATATTTTTTAGGCTGTTTCTGAGCTTCAGGACCATTGATTAGTTTTAAAGCTTTCATTACACCCGAGCAAGGCCGGGCTATACTGCTAGTATATATATATGAAAAAACTTACCAACAATACATTCTACCGGTATGCGGAGAGTTTTCTGAAAACAAAGAAACAGTAGTTATATTTCACACCACGAGATTTTTTTTTTTTTTGGCATTTTTGTTTAAATTTTATTATGTTACATTTTCCGATTAAGTCAGCCAGTTAAGAGACATACGACATACACTCTTAGGCGATCATGTCTCGTAAGAAACATGACTGAGTGGGCAGAAGATTTTCACGCAGTAGGTAGCCATTAGACTGCTTGCTAACAAAGCCTCTACAATCTGTCTTGCTATTTAACACATAGATGGAGGAAGAAGAGCAGGATTAATACCTTTCCCAAGGATATTTGCGCGTAAGTGAATGCAACGAATTCAACTGGAATTCGAACACTGCAACACAACGCACATTTTACAATTACTTATATTAAAAGTAATTGCTATAAACTAACGAATGAGGTAAAATGAACAGCAAAACAGTGAAATAAAATACGTATGGCAATATGAGGATCATGATGTGGCGTGTGACTGTGTGGGAAGCGCACAGTAATAACAAAAGGCAATTTTCATTGACACATATCTTTTACAAAATTAATATTATATATATATATATATATATATATATATATACGCTCTCACACCCTGATTGAGCACTCTGGAAGAGTGGAAGACTTTGTAAACAGTAGCTACTCTGGCATATACGCATCGCTCATTCGATAATGAATTGGATCACTCTAGCTATTGGGCGTGTGTATACGCGCTAAAAATCCCACTTTCTTTCGGACGCTCGTGGTCTAGGGGTAGAATCGCCGACTGACGCCGATGCGGTCGGGTTTCAATCCTAGGTTAGGAAGCGAACGGAGTCTATATATATATATATATATATATATATATACGGTCATGTCACGTTGGATACACCGGTTCCCGCTCGATCACCGAAGTTGAGCCTGGTCAGTACTTAGGTGGGTGACCACTTGGGAATACCAGGTGCTGTTAGCATTCGTGGATGTCGGCTTGGAGGAGGAAATCGGTGAGCCGAGTTCCAATTTCAGTCGAGCACGCTGCATTCACTTGCGCGCTGGTACCCTTGGGAAAGGTATTAATCCGTTCGTTCCCTCCAATTATGGGTTAAATAATTGAGGTCTGCTGTTCGTGCGATCTGTGGCAGTCATCTGCACCAATTGTTTGTTATCAGCAGTTCCAAGAAGTGTGGATGGTACTACACAATGCCTTCACCACTATAAACAAATCTCTGTGTGGTTGTCTTGCTGGAAAAAGGTTGAACGCGACGGGAGAATCCATTATATATATATATTCATAATATGTTCATGTTAGAAATGAATAATATTACGAGTATTCAAATAATATTTTTTCCGATTATTATTATTTAATTGTACTGCACAAATAAGGTATCTATCCTTGGCACATTTGGAAGACTTGTAACGTAAAGACTTGTAAAGATTGGCCTTAGAATGAATGACATAATGTTTTTGTGTTTCGTACAGATTGCTTGAAAATGACCCTGACATAGGACCTGTTTTTAAAAAGAAATGGTAGGTTCAAAAATAAAAATTACTACCGGTATGCTAAATTAGATTGTTTGAGGAGCACTGCTGTAGAATGCGTACCATATTTGGTTACGCGGACTGCTTAGATTACAACATAATAGGTCCCTTATCATGCAAACTAACGGAAGCGGACATCAGCCAGATATTAAATTTTAAATATTGTCTTCTTGATTGACGCAGATTAAATCGTTTCCGGACAAGATAGTCATTAGCAATGAATAAATGGACGTATTATGAGCATCGTAAACGAAGAACAACGAAGCTAAATTCAGAATATTCTATCATATCTCAGCCTAAATGGAATTTTCCTATATAAAAAAAAGAATAAAAAAAGAATATTGTTCTATTTTCCTGAATACAAGGGATACGCGGCGAAATTTTTTTATTGCGAATTATATGGCCAGACATTTGGCGAAAGGGCATATAACCAACTGACATTTAACTGAAGGAAGATTTCACTGATGGTTGCTTGGCTGAATACGCTTATCACTGAATAAACAGATGGCCTCTTTGATTTTCGTTTTTATAGTTATTTCCATTTTACAGCCCAATTCGTTTATAAAGTAAACGATAAAAAACACAGTTTAATTGCATGTTAGAAAATACGGAGCGAACCGCAACTGGTTGATATTTGTAAAGCGCAGATTAGATTTTCCATACGACCACAGTTTTAGGACATTAATTAAGCTCAAAGCCAGTACGAATGATTTACATGTCCAGCTTGATGACCGTTACACCCCGATGAAGCACATTTAGCGCAGATTAATTCCGGTTGAAGGTCACTCAATGAGGATAGTAACCACTACTACACTTCTTCTTTTATGTGCCGTGTCCTTTCAAGACGCAGGCAAAAATGTCTCTCCACACCTTCCTGTCCCTTGTTGCTTTAAATGTATTTTGTCTTATTATTTCTTCCAAACGCTTCTCTGTTATTCATTTGCTTCTACCAATCAAGTATGTCACAAGCTGTTTTCTCTTCTCCTGCCCCTCTTTCCCTCTATCCACTCTGTGAATGTTAGATTCTCCAAGCCCTCCTTTCTCGTTACGTGTCCCAGAAACTTCAGCTGTCTCTTCCTGATGTTATGTATAAGTTTCCTTTTTGTTTGCATCCTCTCCAAAACCTAGTTGAAGCTCACATATTCGGCCCATGGTATCCCCAGCATCCTTCTGTAACACCACTCTTGCTCCGCGTTTTTTCTTCATCTTTGTGTTTGCTGATGATTACATCACGCTGATGTCCACTAACCGTCTTTTGAGATGAAACCGAGGACAATAAAGCGTTTGATAAATTACCGACTTATCAAGTTAGGAAAGATAGCAAAAAGACAAATAATACTAAGACTTACAAAGAACAGATAATTCCACCAACATTCTGAACAGGCATGGTATTCACGACAGGGTCCAAAGGAGAATCTGTCATTTGTTTGGTCCCGACCTGGCAGCTCCACTCCAGCCACTTTCTCATCGGCAGGATGTGATTTCCCTCTGTCTCTTCTATACATATTTGCATGGCTTCTGACGAACTTAGGTCACTGGTGCTCTATCCATAAGAATTTACTCGGGCTACCAGACTGGCAACGAGGTTCCACCCTTTTAGTTAGAGCAACCAAATGCAGGTGACTATTCTACCCTAGCAGCTTCTTTTCCCGCGCTTCCCGCCTGTGAAACTCCTTTTCATATACTTTTTCCTGAGAGCTACAAACTCCAGGAATTTAAATGCAAAATTAATTTCCATCTCTTCTTTACTTAACTATAGCCTTTCCCACATCACCCTGTGTATCCTCTTCTTTTTTTCTCTCTCTATCTTCACACCTGTTTTCAATCCTGTGTTCACATCCTTCTTTCGCCTTTTCTCTTTAGCTGGTGGTTTGTCTTTGTCTTCACTCTCCCTCTGTCTAAAAAACCGCCCCCTGCACATCAGTGGCTGTACCGCTTTGCATGGGGTGAAGTGATTAAATAAATATCTAAATGAATAAATAAAAACATTCTTACAACTTAAAAATATTTACTAGCTTCAAATAACTTGCAAAAAGTTGATAAACAGTAAAAGCAAATAGTATGGTATGTCATAGCATCATAAAACTCAGATTCTTTCTTCTTGCGGTGTATTTTTCTGAGCCCTTCCAGATTGGAACTTTCTGTCCAATTTGTAGTGTCCGTAGTTTTGAAATAATCTTGCATGCAAGCTCCAATCGTTACAGGTGCTATAAATTGCTTGCTCGATTTCTCTGAAATGTCGTTTGTGTTTCAAAAATCAATAGTAATGGTTTTAAAGACTGAATTATGAGGCTATGATATTTTACAAATCAAATAATCAAGAAATCATTGGACGAACTTGTTAATATTTAACATTTTAACTGACAACTGTCTCCTTACACTACCGGCCATAATTATTAAGCCTCACCAGTGTTTTAAAAGGAAAGAAGTATTACATACTATTTTTTAGTATTTATTGCCAAGTGAATAATTGTAAATGTAAAAAAAAATGAGTGTGGTCTAATAATTATGCCCAGTATTGTACAGCGAAAC
The DNA here is from genome assembly GCA_037127315.1 of Ascarosepion bandense. NCBI lineage: Eukaryota > Metazoa > Mollusca > Cephalopoda > Sepiida > Sepiidae > Ascarosepion > Ascarosepion bandense. The sequence continues at coordinate 3,604,261 of JBBBDQ010001127.1, forward strand.
AGTCTTGTATGTGAATGACTAATATATATATATATATATATATATATATATATATATATATATATATATATATATATATATATATGTGCGAGTGGATATGGAAGAAAAATTTAACAACGTCCAAAACATTAATTTAATACAATGCTCAGTATATAATATAGAGCTGTGAATATTTATCATAAATTATATTTTAGAACATGTACAATTTTTTTATATATCCACTACAAAGTTTGTACTCGACATAAAATTTGTACATGTTCTAAAATATAATTTATATGTATATATATATATATATATATATATATATATATATATATATATATTTTAAAAATTGATGTATTTAATAATATGTTTAATATTTATTTCCAAGTGAATAATTGTAAACTAAAATATAATGGTTCTTTTGTTAAGACTGCACAATAACATGTGCATCAAATTAATTTATAAATATTTAATAATTACATATATTGCAGTTCCATCAATGAAAGAATGAAGAAAATTCAAGGTGATTCGGACGAGTTCATCTTTGCTTCCTTGCCATGTAAAATTTCGCAAATTAATAACAAAAGAACCATTCTATTATAGAATTATCCATTTGGTAATAAATAGTGTATATCGCGATATATCACTCTGAACAAATAGAGTATTTTTAGTAGGTTTGCTCTATGTCATTAGGTACACGTCATAGTAAGTATTCAGAGTTAAAACGTGTTCCAATTAAATTAAAGCACAGGATCTGGTCACGTTGATTTATGTATACATTTAATTACGTGTTTTGACGATAAGGATATGTAAAAAAAGCATGTAAATACAGGTCTAGTAATTAATTTATGTGATTCTATATTTGTCTGGTAACATTGTAACACAGGTAACACTGTCTACATGGAGTAGAACCCGACATTGATAGACTGGAGTCAACATCATAAAACCTAAATTTCTTTTGCTTCTTACTGGCTGTATAGTGACTAAGTAATCTGATAGAAGAAGAAACATTACATACAACTTCTTATTTCCTTCAATGAAATTATAATAGTAAAAAAAAAACGAAATGAAAATTCAATGAACTAAACAAAATATTTTATTTGAATTTCGGTGGTCTTACCAATAATATGATCGTTACTGGCACCTTTTTTATATAATTTCTCCTCAAATAATGTGTTAAAACAAGCTAAAACACAAAGGGATAACTGAGAGTGAAGTATAGATATAAAACTCATGTCTAGCAATTTCTAGCAACAGTAGAGAGATGGCAACTATTTCTAGCAATTTCTAGCAACAGTAGAGAGATAACATCTATTTCTAGCAACTACAGCAACTACAGCAACAGTAGAGAGATTATGACTATTTCTAGCACTTTCTAGCAACCGTAGAGAAATGAAATCTATTTCTAGCAACTTTAGCAACAGTGAAGATAATATATATTTCTAGCAATTGTAGAAATGTGACCTATTTCTAGCTGATTCTAGCAGCAGTAGAAAGATGAGAAGTATTTCCAACAACTTCAGCAACAGTAAAGGGATTATATTTATTTTTAGCAATTTCTAGCAACCGTAGAGATAAAACCTATTTTTAGCAAATTCTTCCAGCAGTAGAAACGAGAACTTTTTCTAGCAATTTCTAACAACCGTAGATACATTAGACCTATTTCTAGCAGATTTTAACAGCAGTAGAGGGATGTTATCTATTTATCGCAACTTCAGCAACATTAGAGAGATATAACTATTTCTAAAAATTTCTAGCAATCGTAGATAGATTAGACCTATTGTAAGCAACTTCTAGCAATAGCAGAGGGATGACACGTTTTTCTAACAATTTCTAGCAACAGTAGAGATATGACACCTATTTCTAGCACATTATAGCAACAGTAGAAAAATGATACCTATTTCTACCAATTTTTTAGCAACAGTACAGAGATCAGATCTAGTACTGTGTTAAAATCCGTGTACTCGTGGTACACAAAAGCAAACACTCAACAAAATAATTACCCTTAAAGTATTAATAGAAAACTAACAGAGGTGCTGACTGACAGCGATCGGAAAGCGCTGAGACCGAGATGACAGTTCAGAAACGGTAATACTGCAAATACCTCAGTGGACTTTTGGTAAGAATCTCTAGAAATATAGCAAGAAAAGCGGATTAGATATGGCAGCAATATTGAATACATGGTGGAATGAAAAACTTTTGAATGAACATTTTGCCCATTTATAAACCTATCAAGATAAATTTTACCGAAAGGTTCTGTATTTGATTATCACGAGAAAAATTGTCTAGCACGATATAGTGAAACATCTTACCTAAAAAGAATCTGTCTGTATCAGAAACTCTTAGCAATCATATATAGTGTGTTATTAATTTATTTTTCTTTGTGCCTTTTCTTTCCTTTCTTTCTTTATGTAATATTCTTTTTTTTTACTGAACCCTCTTATTCTTGCATTAATTATCTGAATTTATTCTCCATGTTTTTCTGTAAGTCATGCTTTCATTCATTTACTTTGGAAGAATGCCGAAATCAATAAGAATAAAAAAATTAAAAACTATGGCCCTTAATCTTTGGAATATTTGTGTTTGTGCTGATTTAAACTATTGAAGAAGTGTTAACATTTGATCCAGTCAGTTAAACATTTTTTCTTCTCGCTTTGTATAATTTATTACTCATCGTTTTTTCCTAAATCACGCCTTCCCAAAAGAGAAATCAAAATCTCCTGAGCGGCATTTTCAGGAAAATTCTCCTTAATCAAGGTCATTTTCATTAAAGTCAAATGTCCTGCTTGCCGATTTTAAATGAGAAATCTTTGATCGATTCCAGAGTTGTAGAAATGCGTAAATTAAACAGAAAATAGGATTTTGCAGCAAAGTGTTCAATATTCGCCATGATCGTTTCAATGGCATCTCCAGTTGTCTAACTGAAAAGTTGTTTTTTTGTTTAATTCTTCTTTGTTTTTCACGTATAACTTGTTTCATATATATCTTTTTTAACATAAACCTTAATTTTTTGAATATATATATTTTTAACATATATTATTTTTTAATATATATACTTTGAACTTATATCTTTTTATAACAAATATTTATTCTTTAACATATATTTTAAAAATATATCTATTTTTCAACATATATCATTTTAAATATATATTTTTAACAGATATAATTTTAACATATATCTTTTTAAACATATCTTTTTAACATGTCATTTTTAACATATTTTTTGGCATATATATTTCATCTAAATTACATTTTAAACATGTATCGTTTTATCAGCATGTTTTTTAACATAACATTTAAAGCATGTGTCTTTTTAACATATAACTTTTTCAACATATATCTTTTAATTTTTTAACACACAGACATATATATTAACATATATCTTTTAGTTTCACATATATAATTTTTAACATACATTTTTAACATATAACTTTTTAACATATATAAATTTTTACATATGTCCTTTATTAACATACATCATTTTAACATATATATTTTATCATATATCTTTTTTAATCATATCTTTTTAAATCTATATTGTTTTATTAACATATTAATTTATAATATATAACCTTCTTAAACATATATCTTTTTTAGCATACATCTTTTTAACATCTTGTTATTTTACGCATATCTTTTAAACATATATATATATATGTTTTAACATGTTTCTTTTGTTTTTAACATATATTATTTTTATTTAACATACATTATTTTAACATAAATATCTTTTTAACATATACTTTTATATTAACATATATCACTTGTCACATATATCATTTTTAACCCATATCATTTTTAACGTAAACCTTTTTTTAATGTTATCTTTTTAAACATAATCTTTTTTGACATATAACATTCTTAATATACATTTTTAACTTATATTTTCTAACATATATCATTATCGCAGCCCGTTCAGATTTTTATTCTTTTTTTATATGTCCCTGATTAGTTTCTGTTTTCTCAAATAATTAGCGATTCCGATTTGCGTTCGTCGGACATGACGATGGTTTCTTTTGATATTGCCAGCTTCTTCACTAATAAAATTCCTCAGGAGACATTACACATCTATATCGATGTTTTTATAGGAGTCATCTCGGTTTTCTAGTATTACGGAATGCTTGTTTCTATAGTTTATGCATTTATCCACTGAATAAGTTGAATTTAGATTTAATATTATGTATGTCCAAATTGATAGATAGCCTCTGGGTTCTATTTTGGTCTCTATTGTGGTTGACTTCTTTTTTTTTCTTTTTTTTTAAAGTAATTTCCCCCTAAGGAAATGTAGGAATGTCAATGGTGCGCAGGAATTTACAGTGAAAAAAAAAGGGTACAAGTGAATGTTGAAGAAAGAATAAGAGATTGATGGGAATCAAGTAAATAGAAGATAGGAACAACTGGAGATTGTAGCTATCGGGGAAGCAACCAAAAGTAAGTGGGTTCCATAAAAGGAAAATGCGAAGGAAAGAAGCCGTTAAAGTAGAAATGAAGGTTACATTTATTTATTTCAACGGTAAAAGGGTGGGACCTTGATGCCAATCAAGTAGCATGCGTAAATACTTGTGGTCTGAGGACCAGGAAAAGAAGCTCGTCAGAGCACTTGCCATGAAAATATTTGTAGAAAAAGACAGAGGGAAGCCACACCAATTTGGTGGGAAAATGATTGAAGGCGAACTGTCAAGTCAAGATCGATTATATTGCAGATCATCCTATGGATTCTGTTGAGAAACTCAAAATAAATAGCAAGAGCACCAGACCACATATGGAAACAATATTCAATGCACAGACAAAGGTTAGATTTAAAAATGTACATGATCGATTTTGACCAGAAAAACTTCCTTGCCCAACACAGTAACCCAAACTTCCAAGAAGTAAATGCAGGTATGGATTCGATGTAGTCATTCAATTTGAGGTCATTTGAGAGAGTGAGGCCAAGGAGGCACAGTGTGTTGCTCTCTAGGCGACTAGCGTCTTCGTCTTCAATAAGAAATAATTGTACATGCACTATTATTTCATCAGTGTATCCGTATTTTTATGAATGACCATCCAATAGCAGGCTAAATAGCAAACCGAATGGCCATTAAAATAGTTGTATTAGCGTAAGAAAGAGCAAAATAACGGGAAATATGAACAGCTAATGCTAGTCTCGAAGAGGCCATGTTTTGACTAGGAAATATAATTTCAGAGTTCAGGCGGAGACGTTAGAACTATTAAGTTAAAGAAGAATTTAGAAGAAACCAGGAAATTACTCCCAAATAAAAAAAAAGGACCAAGCATCTACTCTTGTTCAAAAGAGAGGGCATGCCTATACATTTGCGATAATACCCTCCCATATTAAAATCTGGAAGAGATTCTACTTCCTCCTCTAACTATTTGTTTTTTACTCATTAAACAATTTTCTAATCTACATTCAAATTATTTGTTTGTTGTAAACATATTTCAAATATAACTTAAGCTTTAATAGTATTTAAGTTGATTGTCTGATTAAAAGATCGCTGTCATGTTCAAGAATTCAATGTAAAATCGACTATCCTTTTGTAAGCTATATAATAGGGTCCTGCTAGGTTTACATACAGTTTTTAATTCAGAATTAGCCTTCTACTGTAGATGCCTTGAAAGATTAGACAAGTTTTTTTTTCATTTCAGCCCAAGCAAAGCAATAAAGCCACTGGGACTCAAAAAGGTATTGAGGGTTAAAGAAAATAACAAAAACTACTATTAGGGAGATAGAATAAGAATTAAAAAGACAACAATTGACAATGCATTTACATTTTGAAAGATTAGAGTTGACTGGGAAGCAAGGAGCAGGAAGGAAATTACACATTTGAAAAGTGCAACATGATAAACCGTTAGCAGATACTTAAGGTACATCTAGTCATTTCAACTGTAAATTGATGAGACCTTGCTACTAATCTAGTCAGTCAGTTAATGTGACACACACTTGGGCGATTATGTCTAAAAAAAGACATGCCTGACTGGGCAGGAGATTTTCCTTGGTATATTATGATTAATTTCTGTGGTAGGTTGGTTGGCAACCAAGGCTATAGAACCCAATCTACCCTGTCATTTGACCAATACCTGAAGAGAAGTGACGGATTAATGCCTTTCCTGATATCATTTGCGCGTAAGTGAATGCAACGAATTCAACCAAAAATTGAACTCGGCTCTCCGATATCTCATTCTGAGCTGATATCCATTGCACCACAACGCATATCCCCAATCTATTACTGTGCTTAAATTTTCAAAGTTTAGATACAGTAGATGAAATTATATCAGAAAACGATGAGCTTAGATCACTGGTGCCGCCTAAGCACGAATTTACACGTGATACTAGATTAGCAACTAGGTCCCACCCTTTTACAGTTAAACAAATAAGATGTAACCGTAAATTCTACTCCAACAGCTTCTTTTCTCGCGCTTCCCGCCTGTGGAACTCCCTTCCACAAGTCTGCTTTCCCGACAGTTACAATCTCCAGGTGTTTAAATGTAGGGTCAATAGACACCTCCTATCAAACTAACTCCCAACTATTCTCAGAATACTCTCATCTACCCAACCCTCATTCTCGGTATCCTTACCCGCCTATCACCCACCCTCTGAGATTTCCTATATTTAACCATTCTCAGTAGTGGCAGTGACATGCCTTGCTCGGGGTGAAACGCTTATAAAAAAAAACTGTTACCATGAAGATATTTAAAGAAAATACACAGGAAAACTCGTTATGTCGGTGGAGAAAAGAATGAAGCTGAAATGCTCAGGACAAATAGCATTGCAGATTCTTCTTTGGATTTTTTCAAGTATCATGTTCTAAGTTCTTAAACTATTTCGGAGGGAAATAGATTCATACTTTCAGGAAAATGAATGTATTCGAATTGAGCTAGAATACGGCTTTTGAACTTTTCTTTCTGCCAGACCACATTACGATAAAATTTGGAACTCTTGTGATTTCATGCTTTATTAAATGATGAGCCACCCTTCTTTTGAGTCACTTTGACCTTTGTGTTCACTTATTCTGGACCCATTCTTCTTGCATTACTATATTTGATTCGCCATTTAAGCTTTAATCTTCTGTTGCTAATTCACTCTTCACATACCTGTATTCTATTAAGCTCAAGTTTCACCCCACTTAGACTCCCTTTCCATTTTCTGATTGTATCTTTGTTTATTTCTTCCTCTTCGTTTCTTTTCTTATTTCTTTCACAATTTCGCCTCTTTTTTTTTCTCTCTCTCTCTCGCTCTCAATTCTCTCTGTCTTTCTATATTTCTTACTGTCCAATTTTATTGTGATGTGAGATCTTGTAGAGATGTGCGTTGTGGTGCAGTGGATATCGGCTCGGAACGAGAAATCCGGGAGCCGATTTCGAATTCCAGTTGAATTCATTCCATTCACTTACGCGCAAATACCTTTGGGAAAGGTATTAATCCGTTTTTTCCTTCCAGTTCTGGGTTAAATAACAGGACAGATTGGGTTCTATAGCCTTGGCTGGCAACCAGTCTACCGCAGAAAGCAATGGTAACCTACTGCGGGATAATCTTCTGCCCAGTCAGTCATGTCTCTTTCGAGACATGATCGCCCAAGCGTGTTTCACGTATGGCATTTAACTAACTGACTGAGATCTTGCAAGAAACAACACTCAACACGTCAGAATCAGTTGTGATTGTAATATTCAGTACTCAGCTTGACAAGCCACTGCAATAATATTATCCTCTTCTTTTTACAATTAAGCAGAACTACTTATCACGAATGGACTCATATAGTCATGATAATAAAGAGGTTAAATGGGTTTTACCACAAGAATTTTATTAAAGTTTCTAATTATTCGCTTCAGATACTTTTTATTAACATTTTTTTATCTTATTCTTTCAGTAAATTGTCCTTTCTGTTCTTTTCAAAGAATTCTTTCAGTGAATCATTTCCCTGTTATTTTTTAATCAAATGTTCTTACTGCAGTAAACTTTTCTGTCATTCATGTAACAATTTCTTCGATAAATTCCTCTTTATCATTCTTGCAAACAATCAACGTTTCTCTCAGTCTTTCAATAATTATTCAGACAATCGTTCCCTGTAATTTATTAAATATTTCATCACTGAAATAATTATTTCTCTCCTTCTTTCATTAATTATTTCAGTAAATCTTTCTCTTCATCATTCCATTTGATTCTTGCAAGAAATTGTTTACCTGCTGTTTTTCAATAATCATTTCAATCAATTTTCTGTGGCATTCTTTCAATGAATGTTTGGGCCTCTTTTTCCCTTTAG
>JBBBDQ010001127.1:3620000-3732500 GCA_037127315.1 Ascarosepion bandense
TATTTAACTGTTTCTAGTGTTTATTTATTTTTTTATTAGCTTTTTTTAAAAGCTGAGGTTTGATTTTTGTATTTTTCTCTTTCTGTTGAATGTTACTAGTTTTTATATTTCTGTTTTAACTCCTTTTACACGCAGAAACATTTTTACACCTCTGCTTTTAAAAGTACTTTACTTTCATTTTATTGTCGTCGTTCTTCTAATAACTCGTTTCTTCTTTTTTTTCTCCTAATAATTCTTTTAATATTTCCTGTCTTTATTCTTTGCTGATTCGTCTTTCATTTAATAATTCTTTTTTAACGTCTTCTTCTGTTCCTCTATAATTTAATTTATTTATTTCCTTAAATAATTAATTTTCTTCAATTTCTTAACTTATTAAATAACCTTCTTCTTTAAATAACATATTCGCTGTATATTACTAATTTAATAATTCTTTTTTAACGTCTCCTTCTCTTCCTCTATAATTTATTATTTCCTTCAAATATTTAATTTTCTTCAATTTCTTAACTTATTAAATAACCTTCTTCTTTAAATAACATATTCGCTGTATATTACTAATTTAATAATTCTTTTTTAACGTCTCCTTCTCTTCCTCTATAATTTATTATTTCCTTCAAATAATTAATTTTCTTCAATTTCTTAACTTATTAAATAACCTTCTTCTTTAAATAACATATTCGCTGTATATTACTAATTTAATAATTCTTTTTTAACGTCTCCTTCTCTTCCTCTATAATTTATTATTTCCTTCAAATATTTAATTTTCTTCAATTTCTTAACTTATTAAATAACCTTCTTCTTTAAATAACATATTCGCTGTATATTACTAATTTAATAATTCTTTTTTAACGTCTCCTTCTCTTCCTCTATAATTTATTATTTCCTTCAAATAATTAATTTTCTTCAATTACTTAACTTATTAAATAACCTTCTTCTTTAAATAACATATTCGCTGTATATTACTAATTTAATAATTTTTTTTAACGTCTCCTCTTCCTCTATAATTTATTATTTCCTTCAAATATTTAATTTTCTTCAATTTCTTAACTTATTAAATAACTTTCTGCTTTAAATAACATATTGCCTGCATATTAGTTTATATTTCTTGATCTTTTTTTCTAGATCTTGTTTTTCTTAATTTTATTTTTTTTAAATATTTCTTTTTCCATATTTGTCTCAAATTATCCTAACAGATTTATCCAAATTCTTATGTTCCTTGCCTTTGAATATTTCTGTTCTCCATTTATTTTTTCCGTCGGTTTCTGAATTTTACTCTTTCATTGAAATATTTAGCTGCTGCCTTCTTTCATTTTATTTCTTATTCTCATATAACACTTTTTCGCCTTCTGTTTTTCTTATGGATATCGACTCGGAACGCTAAATCGGAGAGCCGAGTTCGAATTCCAGTTGAATTCGTTGCAATCATATACGCACAAATACCCTTGGGAAAGGTATTAATCCGTCTCTTACTTCCAGTTATGGGTCAAATAACGGGACAGATTGGGTTCTATAGCCCTCGTTGGCAACCAGTCTACAGTTTTTCTTCTAAGCTTTCGGCTCACATGAGCCATCTTCTGAGAGGTAGTTTAAACTGAAATATTATAAAATCCACCATCACCGACGATTTTATTTTGTGTTGACATAAAACTCCGCTTGGCAACGGCAATAGTTACCAAAAATAATAAACGCAGTTCTTAAGTTTGCGATGCGGTTTTATGACGTCACACCGCGGGATAGAAGAAAACCAATAAATAATTATCGCGGGATAGAAGAAAACCAATAAATAATTATCCAAATGTTGGAGAATTTTTGTCTTTATTTTCAACTGAAATTAAAGCAAAAATAAGACGTTTAGAACGGCTCATGATTAAACATAATAGACATTCATTGTCTCTTATATTTAATAGAATATGTTTAGAAAATTACTTGCTGCCTCGATACACTATATATATATATATATATATATATATATATATAACAGTCAGTCAAGTGAGTGGTGTATGAGATACACGCTTGGCCGGTCATATACATGTCTACTACTCTAAACATGGATATACAAATTTGAGTAGAATAGAATCATTGGTTTTTATGTGCTAAATACAGAGCATATTGTGTTGTATAGACTTTGCTCTCAACCAGCCCACCTCAGTATGTAATAGAAACCTACGACAAGAAAATTTCCTGTTCAGTCAGCCATGTCTTTTTCGTGACATGATCGCCTATGTTTGTATCTCATATGGTACTCTACTGACAATGTATATTTCTTCGTATTCTTTCTTCTATCATCTTCATAATTTTTCTTGTTCTAATATCTTCGTTTTTATCTTATTTTCGATTTTTAATATATATTCCGTATTAAGTTGTATATTCTTCTAATCTCTCGGTCTTTATATTTTTCTTCTGTTAATGTAATCTTAGTTTCCACATTATTTCGCATTCTAAATTTTTTTTTGCTTCATATTTTTCTTCTGTAGTTTTCATTCTCTTCAATATTCTAACACCTTTGTCTTAAGATTTTACTTCTAATATATTCTTGTTTTAATAGTTTTGTTCCAGTCGGGATGTTATCACATACGATCTCACCACAAGAACTGAATATGAGGGCAGACGAGCGACCTGTATCAATATTTGAGGGTCCCCCAAGAAAAGTACGTTGCCGTTTATCCGTCTCAAGATACACAGTGCTTCCGACGACGAACTGAAAGGGGCGGTGCGTGGAGTTTAGAAATTATTTTTTTAACTTAGCATCCACTTCCCTCTCCAATTGTCGGGATATTGAGAGCAAGAAATTGCTGATCATTGTGATCGGCTATGCACCAACTTGCTGTAACTGTGAAGAAACTTTGTCATTTCGAGTCTTCGTTGGGATTTGCGCATTATTATTCCATCATACAGCACCGTTTACTCGTGGCAAAGTTTTTCCGGTTCTCACTGGACTCTCTCATCGGTTTGCCTCACAGTTATGATTTGATCTAATTCTGCCATGTGATTGCCTGTTTTCTTCCTTTTAGAAATCTGACGATGTGCATCAAAATTAATCTTGTTAGTCTTTGCACGCATCTTTACTTTATTATTCTGTCACATTGCAAAGGTTTTTCGGTTCTCACTGGACTCTCTCATCGGTTTGCCTCACAGTTATGATTTGATCTAATTCTGCCATGCGATTGCCTGTTTTCTTCCTTTTAGAAATCTGACGATGTGCATCAAAATTAATCTTGTTAGTCTTTGCACGCATCTTTACTTTATTATTCTGTCACATTGCAAAGGTTTTTCGGTTCTCACTGGACTCTCTCATCGGTTTGCCTCACAGTTATGATTTGATCTAATTCTGCAATGCGATTGCCTGTTTTCTTCCTTTTAGAAATCTGACGATGTGCATCAAAATTAATCTTGTTAGTCTTTGCACGCATCTTTACTTTATTATTCTGTCACATTGCAAAGGTTTTTCGGTTCTCACTGGACTCTCTCATCGGTTTGCCTCACAGTTATGATTTGATCTAATTCTGCCATGTGATTGCCTGTTTTCTTCCTTTTAGAAATCTGACGATGTGCATCAAAATTAATCTTGTTAGTCTTTGCACGCATCTTTACTTTATTATTCTGTCATATTGCAAAGGTTTTTCGGTTCTCACTGGACTCTCTCATCGGTTTGCCTCACAGTTATGATTTGATCTAATTCTGCCATGCGATTGCCTGTTTTCTTCCTTTTAGAAATCTGACGATGTGCATCAAAATTAATCTTGTTAGTCTTTGCACGCATCTTTACTTTATTATTCTGTCACATTGCAAAGGTTTTTCGGTTCTCACTGGACTTTCTCATCGGTTTGCCTCACAGTTATGATTTGATCTAATTCTGCCATGCGATTGCCTGTTTTCTTCCTTTTAGAAATCTGACGATGTGCATCAAAATTAATCTTGTTAGTCTTTGCACGCATCTTTACTTTATTATTCTGTCACATTGCAAAGGATTTTCGATTTTCACTGACTCTCTCATCGGTTTGCCTCACAGTTATGATTTGATCTAATTCTGCCATGCGATTGCCTGTTTTCTTCCTTTTAGAAATCTGACGATGTGCATCAAAAATTAATCTTGTTAGTCTTTGCACGCATCTTTACTTTAATATTCTGTCACATTGCAAGGGTTTTTCGGTTCTCACTGACTTTCTCATCGGTTTGCCTCACAGTTATGATTTGATCTAATTCTGCCATGCGATGCCTGTTTTCTTCCTCTTTTAGAAATCTGACGATGTGCATCAAAATTAATCTTGTTAGTCTTTGCACGCATCTTTACTTTATTATTCTGTCACATTGCAAAGGTTTTTCGGTTCTCACTGGACTCTCTCATCGGTTTGCTCACAGTTATGATTTGATCTAATTCTGCCATGTGATTGCCTGTTTTCTTCCTTTTAGAAATCTGACGATGTGCATCAAAATTAATCTTGTTAGTCTTTGCACGCATCTTTACTTTATTATTCTGTCACATTGCAAAGGTTTTTCGGTTCTCACTGGACTCTCTCATCGGTTTGCCTCACAGTTATGATTTGATCTAATTCTGCCATGCGATTGCCTGTTTTCTTCCTTTTAGAAATCTGACGATGTGCATCAAAATTAATCTTGTTAGTCTTTGCACGCATCTTTACTTTATTATTCTGTCACATTGCAAAGGTTTTTCGGTTCTCACTGACTCTCTCATCGGTTTGCCTCACAGTTATGATTTGATCTAATTCTGCAATGCGATTGCCTGTTTTCCTTTAGAAATCTGACGATGTGCATCAAAATTAATCCTGTTAGTCTTTGCACGCATCTTTACTTTATTATTCTGTCACATTGCAAAGGTTTTTCGGTTCTCACTGGACTCTCTGATTTATTTGCCTCACAGTTATGATTTGATCTAATTCTGCCATGTGATTGCCTGTTTTCTTCCTTTTAGAAATCTGATTACGTGCATCAAAATTAATCTTGTTAGTCTTTGCACGCATCTTTACTTTATTATTCTGTCACATTGCAAAGGTTTTTCGGTTCTCACTGACTTTCTCATCGGTTTGCCTCACAGTTATGATTTGATTCAATTCTGCCATGCGATTGCCCGTTTTCTTCCTTTAGAAATCTGACGCTGTGCATCAAAATTAATCTTGTTAGTCTTTACCATCTTTACTTTAATATTCTGTCACATTGCAAAGGTTTTTCGGTTCTCACTGGACTCTCTCATCGGTTTGCCACACAGTTATGATTTGATCTACTTCTGCCATGTGATTGCCTGTTTTCTTCCTTTTAGAAATCTGACGATGTGCATCAAAATTAATCTTGTTAGTCTTTGCACGCATCTTTACTTTATTATTCTGTCACATTGCAAAGGTTTTTCGGTTCTCACTGGACTCTCTCATCGGATTGCCTCACAGTTATGATTTGATCTAATTCTGCCATGTGATTGCCTGTTTTCTTCCTTTTAGAAATCAGACGATGTGCATCTAAATTAATCTTGTTAGTCTTTGCACGCATCTTTACTTTATTATTCTGTCACATTGCAAAGGTTCTTCGGTTCTCACTGGACTCTCTCATCGGTTTGCCTCACAGTTATGATTTGATCTAATTCTGCCATGCGATTGCCTGTTTTCTTCCTTTTAGAAATCTGACGATGTGCATCAAAATTAATCTTGTTGGTCTTTGCACGCATCGTTACTTTATTATTCTGTCACATTGCAAAGGTTTTTCGGTTCTCACTGGACTCTCTCATCGGTTTGCCTCACAGTTATGATTTGATCTAATTCTGCCATGTGATTGCCTGTTTTCTTCCTTTTAGAAATCTGACGATGTGCATCAAAATTAATCTTGTTAGTCTTTGCACGCATCTTTACTTTATTATTCTATCACATTGCAAAGGTTTTTCGGTTCTCACTGGACTCTCTCATCGGTTTGCCTCACAGTTATGATTTGATCTAATTCTGCCATGTGATTGCCTGTTTTCTTCCTTTTAGAAATCTGACGATGTGCATCAAAATTAATCTTGTTAGTCTTTGCACGCATCTTTACTTTATTATTCTGTCACATTGCAAAGGTTTTTCGGTTCTCACTGGACTCTCTCATCGGTTTGCCTCACAGTTATGATTTGATCTAATTCTGCCATGTGATTGCCTGTTTTCTTCCTTTTAGAAATCTGACGATGTGCATCAAAATTAATCTTGTTAGTCTTTGCACGCATCTTTACTTTATTATTCTGTCACATTGCAAAGGTTTTTCGGTTCTCACTGGACTCTCTCATCGGTTTGCCTCACAGTTATGATTTGATCTAATTCTGCCATGTGATTGCCTGTTTTCTTCCTTTTAGAAATCTGACGATGTGCATCAAAATTAATCTTGTTAGTCTTTGCACGCATCTTTACTTTATTATTCTGTCACATTGCAAAGGTTTTTCGGTTCTCACTGGACTCTCTCATCGGTTTGCCACACAGTTATGATTTGATCTAATTCTGCCATGTGATTGCCTGTTTTCTTCCTTTTAGAAATCTGACGATGTGCATCAAAATTAATCTTGTTAGTCTTTGCACGCATCTTTACTTTATTATTCTGTCACATTGCAAAGGTTTTTCGGTTCTCACTGGACTTTCTCATCGGTTTGCCTCACAGTTATGATTTGATCTAATTCTGCCATGTGATTGCCTGTTTTCTTCCTTTTAGAAATCTGACGATGTGCATCAAAATTAATCTTGTTAGTCTTTGCACGCATCTTTACTTTATTATTCTGTCACATTGCAAAGGTTTTTCGGTTCTCACTGGACTCTCTCATCGGTTTGCCTCCCAGTTATGATTTGATCTAATTCTGCCATGTGATTGCCTGTTTTCTTCCTTTTAGAAATCTGACGATGTGCATCAAAATTAATCTTGTTAGTCTTTTGCACGCATCTTTACTTTAATATTCTGTCACATTGCAAAGGTTTTTCGGTTCTCACTGACTCTCTCATCGGTTTGCCACACAGTTATGATTTGATCTAATTCTGCCATGTGATTGCCTGCTTTCTTCCTTTTAGAAATCTGACGATGTGCATCAAAATTAATCTTGTTAGTCTTTGCACGCATCTTTACTTTATTATTCTGTCACATTGCAAAGGTTTTTCGGTTCTCACTGACTCTCTCATCGGTTTGCCTCACAGTTATGATTTGATCTAATTCTGCCATGCGATTGCGTGTTTTCTTCCTTTTTAGAAATTCCGACGATGTGCATCAAAATTAATCTTGTTAATCTTTGCACGCATCTTTACTATTATTCTGTCACATTGCAAAGGTTTTTCGGTTCTCACTGACTCTCTCATCGGTTTGCTCCCACAGTTATGATTTGATCTAATTCTGCCATGCGATTGCCTGTTTTCTTCCTTTTAGAAATCTGACGATGTGCATCAAAATTAAACTTGTTAGTCTTTGCACGCATCTTTACTTTATTATTCTGTCACATTGCAAAGGTTTTTCGGTTCTCACTGACTCTCTCATCGGTTTGCCTCACAGTTATGATTTGATCTAATTCTGCCATGCGATTGCTCGTTTTTTTCCTTTTTAGAAATCTAACGATGTGCATCAAAATTAATCTTGTTAGCTTTTGCACGGATCTTTACTTTATTATTCTGTCACATTGCAAAGGTTTTTCGGTTCTCACTGACTCCTTCTCATCGGTTTGCCTCACAGTTATGATTTGATCTAATTCTGCCATGCGATTGCTCGTTTTCTTCCTTTTAGAAATCTGACGATGTGCATCAAAATTAATCTTGTTAGTCTTTGCACGCATCTTTACTTTATTATTCTGTCACATTGCAAAGGTTTTTCGGTTCTCACTGGACTCTCTCATCGGTTTGCCTCACAGTTATGATTTGATCTAATTCTGCCATGCGATTGCCTGTTTTCTCCCTTTTAGAAATCTGACGATGTGCATCAAAATTAATCTTGTTAGTCTTTGCACGCATCTTTACTTTATTATTCTGTCACATTGCAAAGTTTTTCCGGGCCTCACTGGACTCTCCTCATCGGTTTGCCTCACAGTTATGATTTGATCTAATTCCCGCTACGCGATTGCCTGTTTTCTTCCTTTTAGAAATCTGACGATGTGCATCAAAATTAATCTTGTTAGTCTTTGCACGCATCTTTAATTTATTATTCTATCACATTGCAAAGGTTTTTCGGTTCTCACTGGACTCTCTCATCGGTTTGCCTCACAGTTATGATTTGATCTAATTCTGCCATGTGATTGCCTGTTTTCTTCCTTTTTAGAAATCTGACGATGTGCATCAAAATTAATCTTGTTAGTCTTTGCACGCATCTTTACTTTATTATTCTGTCACAGACATTGCAAAGGTTTTTCGGTTCTCACTCAGCTCTCTCATCGGTTTGCCTCACAGTTACGATTTGATCTAATTCTGCCATGTGATTGCTCGTTTTCTCCTTTAGAAATCTGACGATGTGCATCAAAATGACCCGGTTAGTCTTTGCACGCATCTTTACTTTATTATTCTGTCACATTGCAAAGGATTTTCGATTTTCACTGGACTTCTCATCGGTTTTGGTTTTACACAGTTATGATTTGATCTAATTCTGCCATGCGATTGCGTGTTTTCTTTCCTAGAAATCTGACGATGTGCATCAAAATTAATCTTGTTAATCTTTGCACGCATCTTTACTTTATTATTCTGTCACATTGCAAAGGTTTTTCGGTTCTCACTGGACTCTCTCATCGGTTTGCCTCACAGTTATGATTTGATCTAATCTCTGCCATGCGATTGCCTGTTTTCTTCCTTTTAGAAATCTGACGATGTGCATCAAAATTAAACTTGTTAGTCTTTGCACGCATCTTTACTTTATTATTCTGTCACATTGCAAAGGTTTTTCGGTTCTCACTGACTCTCTCATCGGTTTGCCTCACAGTTATGATTTGATCTAATTCTGCCATGCGATTGCTCGTTTTTTTTCCTTTTAGAAATCTAACGATGTGCATCAAAAAAATTAATCTTGTTAGGCTTCTTGTACGGATCTTTACTATTATTCTGTCACATTGCAAAGGTTTTTCGGTTCTCACTGGACTCTCTCATCGGTTTGCCTCACAGTTATGATTTGATCTGACTCGCCATGCGATTGCCCGTTTTCTTCCTTTGTGAAATCTGACGATGTGCATCAAAATTAATCTTGTTAGTCTTTGCACGCATCTTTACTTTATTATTCTGTCACATTGCAAAGGTTTTTCGGTTCTCACTGGACTCTCTCATCGGTTTGCCTCACAGTTATGATTTGATCTAATTCTGCCATGCGATTGCCTGTTTTCTTCCTTTTAGAAATCTGACGATGTGCATCAAAATTAATCTTGTTAGTCTTTGCACGCATCTTTACTTTATTATTCTGTCACATTGCAAAGGTTTTTCGGTTCTCACTGGACTTTCTCATCGGTTTGCCTCACAGTTATGATTTGATCTAATTCTGCCATGCGATTGCCTGTTTCTTTCCTTTTAGAAATCTGACGATGTGCATCAAAATTAATCTTGTTAGTCTTTGCACGCATCTTTACTTTATTATTCTGTCACATTGCAAAGGATTTTCGATTCTCACTGACTCTCTCATCGGTTTGCCTCACAGTTATGATTTGATCTAATTCTGCCATGTGATTGCCTGTTTTCTTCCTTTTAGAAATCTGACGATGTGCATCAAAATTAATCTTGTTAGTCTTTGCACGCATCTTTACTTTATTATTCTTGTCACATTGCAAAGGTTTTTCGGTTCTCACTGTACTCTCTCATCGGTTTGCCTCACAGTTATGATTTGATCTAATTCTGCCATGTGATTGCCTGTTTTCTTCCTTTTAGAAATCTGACGATGTGCATCAAAATTAATCTTGTTAGTCTTTGCACGCATCTTTACTTTATTATTCTGTCACATTGCAAAGGATTTTCGATTTTCACTGGACTCTCTCATCGGTTTGCCTCACAGTTATGATTTGATCTAATTCTGCCATGCGATTGCCTGTTTTCTTCCTTTTTAGAAATTGACGATGTGCATCAAAATTAATCTTGTTAGTCTTTGCACGCATCTTTACTTTAATATTCTGTCACATTGCAAAGGTTTT
Source organism: Ascarosepion bandense (assembly GCA_037127315.1). Taxonomy (NCBI): domain Eukaryota; kingdom Metazoa; phylum Mollusca; class Cephalopoda; order Sepiida; family Sepiidae; genus Ascarosepion; species Ascarosepion bandense. The sequence goes on from JBBBDQ010001127.1 coordinate 3,630,091, forward strand.
TCGGTTCTCACTGACTTTCATCGGTTTGCCTCACAGTTATGATTTGATCTAATTCTGCCATGCGATTGCCTGTTTTCTTCCTTTTAGAAATCTGACGATGTGCATCAAAATTAATCTTGTTAGTCTTTGCACACATCTTTACTTTATTATTCTGTCACATTGCAAAGGTTTTTCGGTTCTCACTGACTTTCTCATCGGTTTGCTCACAGTTATGATTTGATCTAATTCTGCCATGCGATTGCCTGTTTTCCTTTTAGAAATCTGACGATGTGCATCAAAATTAATCTTGTTAGACTTTGCACGCATCTTTACTTTATTATTCTATTTACATTGCAAAGTTTTCCGGCCTCATCAATTCTCTCATCGGTTTGCCTCACAGTTATGATTTGATCTAATTCCGCAATGCGATTGCTCGTTTTCTTCCTTTTTTAGAAATCTGACGATGTGCATCAAAATTAATCTTGTTAGTCTTTGCACGTACTTAATTTATTATTCTATCACATTGCAAAGGTTTTTCGGTTCTCACTGGACTCTCTCATCGGTTTGCCTCACAGCGTAGATTTGATCTAATTCTGCCATGTGATTGCCTGTTTTCTTTCCTTTTAGAAATCTGACGATGTGCATCAAAATTAATCTTGTTAGTCTTTGCACGCATCTTTACTTTATTATTCTGTCACATTGCAAAGGTTTTTCTTTGGAGTTCTTACTGTACTCTCTCATCGGTTTGCCTCACAGTTATGATTTGATCGACTGCCAAAGTGTGATTGCCTGTTTTCTTCTCTTTTAGAAATCTGACGATGTGCATCAAAATTAATTCGGTTAGTCTTTGCACGCATCTTTACTTTATTATTCTGTCACATTGCAAAGGATTTTCGATTTTCACTGACTTTCTTCGTCATCGGTTTACCACAGTTATGATTTGATCTAATTCTGCCATGTGATTGCGTGTTTCTTTCCTTTAGAAATCTGACGATGCGTACTAAAATTAATCTTGTTAATCTTTGCACGCATCTTTACTTTTATTATTCTGTCACATTGCAAAGGTTTTTCGGTTCTCACTGGACTCTCTCATCGGTTTGCTCTGATAGCAGGATTTGATCTAACTCTGCCAGTGCGATTGCCTGTTTTCTTCCTTTTAGAAATCTGATTTACGCATCAAAATTAAACTTGTTAGTCTTTACCATCTTTATTTTTGATATTCTGTCACATTGCAAAGGTTTCTTTCGGTTCTCACTGACTCTCTCATCGTATTGCTTCCCCACAGTTATGATTTGATCTAATTCTGCCATGCGATTGCCTGTTTTTTCCTTTTAGAAATCTAACGATGTGCATCAAAATTAATCTTGTTAGGCTTGCACGGATCTTTACTTTATTATTCGTCACATTGCAAAGGTTTTTCGGTTCTCACTGGACTCTCTCATCGGTTTCACTCACAGTTATGATTTGATCTTAATTCTGCCATGCGATTGTCTGTTTTCTTCCTTTTAGAAATCTGACGATGTGCATCAAAATTAATCTTGTTAGTCTTTAAGCGCATCTTTACTTTATTATTCTGTCACATTGCAAAGGTTTTTCGGTTCTCACTGACTCTCTCATCGGTTTGCCTCACAGTTATGATTTGATCTAATTCTGCCATGCGACTGCTCGTTTTCTCCCTTTTAGAAATCTGATGATGCATCAAAATTAATCTTGTTAGTCTTTGGTAATTGCATCTATTTCTTATTATTCTGTCACATTGCAAAGTTTTTCCAAGTCACTGGACTTTCATCGGTTTCATTTCACAGTTATGATTTGATCTAATTCTGCCATGCGATTGCCTGTTTTCTTCCTTTTAGAAATCTGATTTATTATACTCAAAAAAATTAATCTTGTTAGTCTTTGCACGCATCTTTAATTTATTATTCTATCACATTGCAGCGTTTTTCGGTTCTCACTGATTCCTCTCATCGGTTTACTTCCTCTACAGCTATGATTTGATCTAATTCTACAAGGATTGCCTGTTTTCTTCCTTTAGAAATCTGACGATGTGCATCAAAATTAATCTTGTTAGTCTTTGCACGCATCTTTACTTTATTATTCTTGTCACATTGCAAAGGTTTTGCCCACAAAATTTCCTTAATGGTTTGCTCTCACAGTTACATTTTGATCTAATTCCTCATGTGATTGCCCGTTTTCTTCCTTTTAGAAATCTGACGTGATGTGCACTGCACCATTAATCTTGTTAGTCTTTGCACGCATCTTTACTTTATATTATTCTGTCACATTGCAAAGGATTTTCGATTTTCACTGACTCTCTCATCATTTGCCTCACAGTTATGATTTGATCTAATTCTGCCATGCGATTGCCTGTTTTCTTCCTTTTAGAAATTGACGATGTGCATCAAAATTAATCTTGTTAGTCTTTGCAGCATCTTACTTTAATATTCTGTCACATTGCAAAGGTTTTTCGGTTCTCACTGACTTTCTCATCGGTTTGCCTCACAGTTATGATTTGATCTAATTCTGCCATGCGATTGCCTGTTTTCTTCCTCTTTAGAAATCTGACGATGTGTATCAAAATTAATCTTGTTAGTCTTTGCACACATCTTTACTTTATTATTCTGTCACATTGCAAAGGTTTTCTGTTCTCACTGGACTTTCTCATCGGTTTGCCTCACAAAGTTATGATTTGATCTAATTCTGCCATGCGATTGCCTGTTTTCTTCCTTTTAGAAATCTGACGATGTGCATCAAAATTAATCTTGTTAGTCTTTAAATGCATCTTTACTTTATTATTCTGTCACATTGCAAAGGATTTTTCGATTTTCACTGGACTCTCTCATCGGTTTGCTCTACAGTTATGATTTGATCTAATTCTGCCATGCGATTGCCTGTTTTCTTCCTTTTAGAAATCTGACGATGTGCACTTGCACTAATTTTGTTAGTCTTTGCACGCATCTTTACTTTGTATTCTGTCACATTGCAAAGGTTTTTCGGTTCTCACTGGACTTTCTCATCGGTTTGCCTCACAGTTATGATTTGATCTAATTCTGCCATGCGATTGCCTGTTTTCTTTCCCTAGAAATCTGACGATGTGCATCAAAATTAATCTTGTTAGTCTTTGCACGCATCTTTACTTTAATATTCTGTCACATTGCAAAGGTTTTTCGTTCTCACTGACTCTCTCATCGGTTTGCCACACAGTTATGATTTGATCTAATTCTGCCATGTGATTGCCTGTTTTCTTCCTTTTAGAAATCTGACGATGTGCATCAAAATTAATCTTGTTAGTCTTTGCACGCATCTTTACTTTATTATTCTGTCACATTGCAAAGGTTTTTCGGTTCTCACTGGACTCTCTCATCGGTTTGCCTCACAGTTATGATTTGATCTAATTCTGCCATGTGATTGCCTGTTTTCTGCCTTTTAGAAATCAGACGATGTGCATCTAAATTAATCTTGTTAGTCTTTGCACGCATCTTTACTTTATTATTCTGTCACATTGCAAAGGTTTTTCGGTTCTCACTGGACTCTCTCATCGGTTTGCCTCACAGTTATGATTTGATCTAATTCTGCCATGCGATTGCCTGTTTTCTTCCTTTTAGAAATCTGACGATGTGCATCAAAATTAATCTTGTTGGTCTTTGCACGCATCGTTACTTTATTATTCTGTCACATTGCAAAGGTTTTTCGGTTCTCACTGGACTCTCTCATCGGTTTGCCTCACAGTTATGATTTGATCTAATTCTGCCATGTGATTGCCTGTTTTCTTCCTTTTAGAAATCTGACGATGTGCATCAAAATTAATCTTGTTAGTCTTTGCACGCATCTTTACTTTATTATTCTGTCACATTGCAAAGGTTTTTCGGTTCTCACTGGACTCTCTCATCGGTTTGCCTCACAGTTATGATTTGATCTAATTCTGCCATGTGATTGCCTGTTTTCTTCCTTTTAGAAATCTGACGATGTGCATCAAAATTAATCTTGTTAGTCTTTGCACGCATCTTTACTTTATTATTCTGTCACATTGCAAAGTTTTTCCGGGTCTCACTGGACTCTCTCATCGGTTTGCCTCACAGTTATGATTTGATCTAATTCTGCCATGCGATTGCCTGTTTTCTTCCTTTTAGAAATCTGACGATGTGCATCAAAATTAATCTTGTTAGTCTTTGCACGCATCTTTACTTTATTATTCTATCACATTGCAAAGGTTTTTCGGTTCTCACTGGACTCTCTCATCGGTTTGCCTCACAGTTATGATTTGATCTAATTCTGCCATGTGATTGCCTGTTTTCTTCCTTTTAGAAATCTGACGATGTGCATCAAAATTAATCTTGTTAGTCTTTACACGCATCTTTACTTTATTATTCTGTCACATTGCAAAGGTTTTTCGGTTCTCACTGGACTCTCTCATCGGTTTGCCTCACAGTTATGATTTGATCCAATTCTGCCATGTGATTGCCTGTTTTCTTCCTTTTAGAAATCTGACGATGTGCATCAAAATTAATCTTGTTAGTCTTTGCACGCATCTTTACTTTATTATTCTGTCACATTGCAAAGGTTTTTCGGTTCTCACTGGACTCTCTCATCGGTTTGCCTCACAGTTATGATTTGATCTAATTCTGCCATGTGATTGCCTGTTTTCTTCCTTTTAGAAATCTGACGATGTGCATCAAAATTAATCTTGTTAGTCTTTGCACGCATCTTTACTTTATTATTCTGTCACATTGCAAAGGTTTTTCGGTTCTCACTGGACTCTCTCATCGGTTTGCCTCACAGTTATGATTTGATCTAATTCTGCCATGTGATTGCCTGTTTTCTTCCTTTTAGAAATCTGACGATGTGCATCAAAATTAATCTTGTTAGTCTTTGCACGCATCTTTACTTTATTATTCTGTCACATTGCAAAGGATTTTCGATTCTCACTGGACTCTCTCATCGGTTTGCCTCACAGTTATGATTTGATCTAATTCTGCCATGCGATTGCCTGTTTTCTTCCTTTTAGAAATCTGACGATGTGCATCAAAATTAATCTTGTTAGTCTTTGCACGCATCTTTACTTTATTATTCTGTCACATTGCAAAGGTTTTTCGGTTCTCACTGGACTCTCTCATCGGTTTGCCTCACAGTTATGATTTGATCTAATTCTGCCATGTGATTGCCTGTTTTCTTCCTTTTAGAAATCAGACGATGTGCATCAAAATTAATCTTGTTAGTCTTTGCACGCATCTTTACTTTATTATTCTGTCACATTGCAAAGGTTTTTCGGTTCTCACTGGACTCTCTCATCGGTTTGCCTCACAGTTATGATTTGATCTAATTCTGCCATGTGATTGCCTGTTTTCTTCCTGTTAGAAATCTGACGATGTGCATCAAAATTAATCTTGTTAGTCTTTGCACGCATCTTTACTTTATTATTCTGTCACATTGCAAAGGTTTTTCGGTTCTCACTGGACTCTCTCATCGGTTTGCCTCACAGTTATGATTTGATCTAATTCTGCCATGTGATTGCCTGTTTTCTTCCTTTTAGAAATCTGACGATGTGCATCAAAATTAATCTTGTTAGTCTTTGCACGGATCTTTACTTTATTATTCTGTCACATTGCAAAGGTTTTTCGGTTCTCACTGGACTCTCTCATCGGTTTGCCTCACAGTTATGATTTGATCTAATTCTGCCATGCGATTGCCTGTTTTCTTCCGTTTAGAAATCTGACGATGTGCATCAAAATTAATCTTGTTAGTCTTTGCACGCATCTTTACTTTATTATTCTGTCACATTGCAAAGGTTTTTCGGTTCTCACTGGACTCTCTCATCGGTTTGCCTCACAGTTATGATTTGATCTAATTCTGCCATGCGATTGCCTGTTTTCTTCCTTTTAGAAATCTGACGATGTGCATCAAAATTAATCTTGTTAGTCTTTGCACGCATCGTTTCTTTATTATTCTGTCACATTGCAAAGGTTTTTCGGTTCTCACTGGACTCTCTCATCGGTTTGCCTCACAGTTATGATTTGATCTAATTCTGCCATGTGATTGCCTGTTTTCTTCCTTTTAGAAATCTGACGATGTGCATCAAAATTAATCTTGTTAGTCTTTGCACGCATCTTTACTTTATTATTCTATCACATTGCAAAGGTTTTTCGGTTCTCACTGGACTCTCTCATCGGTTTGCCTCACAGTTATGATTTGATCTATTTCTGCCATGTAATTGCCTGTTTTCTTCCTTTTAGAAATCTGACGATGTGCATCAAAATTAATCTTGTTAGTCTTTGCACGCATCTTTACTTTATTATTCTGTCACATTGCAAAGGTTTTTCGGTTCTCACTGGACTCTCTCATCGGTTTGCCTCACAGTTATGATTTGATCTAATTCTGCCATCTGATTGCCTGTTTTCTTCCTTTTAGAAATCTGACGATGTGCATCAAAATTAATCTTGTTAGTCTTTGCACGCATCTTTACTTTATTATTCTGTCACATTGCAAAGGTTTTTCGGTTCTCACTGGACTCTCTCATCGGTTTGCCTCACAGTTATGATTTGATCTAATTCTGCCATGTGATTGCCTGTTTTCTTCCTTTTAGAAATCTGACGATGTGCATCAAAATTAATCTTGTTAGTCTTTGCACGCATCTTTACTTTATTATTCTGTCACATTGCAAAGGTTTTTCGGTTCTCACTGGACTCTCTCATCGGTTTGCCTCACAGTTATGATTTGATCTAATTCTGCCATATGATTGCCTGTTTTCTTCCTGTTAGAAATCTGACGATGTGCATCAAAATTAATCTTGTTAGTCTTTGCACGCATCTTTACTTTATTATTCTGTCACATTGCAAAGGTTTTTCGGTTCTCACTGGACTCTCTCATCGGTTTGCCTCACAGTTATGATTTGATCTAATTCTGCCATGTGATTGCCTGTTTTCTTCCTTTTAGAAATCTGACGATGTGCATCAAAATTAATCTTGTTAGTCTTTGCACGCATCTTTACTTTATTATTCTGTCACATTGCAAAGGTTTTTCGGTTACCACTGGACTCTCTCATCGGTTTGCCTCACAGTTATGATTTGATCTAATTCTGCCATGTGATTGCCTGTTTTCTTCCTTTTAGAAATCAGACGATGTGCATCAAAATTAATCTTGTTAGTCTTTGCACGCATCTTTACTTTATTATTCTGTCACATTGCAAAGGTTTTTCGGTTCTCACTGGACTCAGTCCTTGACATGCTTTATTATCGTGATGTGGATTTATCACTATTTAATGTATTTAAATTAAGAAACAAGCATTCCAGAAAGTGAGTAAAGTATTAACAAACAGGAAAATTTCACTAGAAACAAAGAGGAGAGTACTGGATTGCTACGTATTGTCGGTTCTTTAATATGGCATATAGTGAATGTAGGACAATATCTTCGAAGATGAAGGAAAAACATGAAGCAGCTAAAATGTGATTCTACAAGAGGATGCTGTGGATATCATGGACCGACTATGACGAGGTTTTGGAAAGGATAGAGACAAAAAGGAAATTAATACTGAGCATCAGGAAGAGACAACTAAAGCTAATGGGACATGCAATCAGGAAGGAGGGCTTGGAGAACCTGTTACTAACAGTTCAGATATAGAGAAAAAGAGACAGAGGTTAACAGCGGATAACATGTTTAAAGGACCTGATCAGGTGGATGTCGGAACGAGGGTTGCATGGTGGGACAGGAGAAAGCGTGCTAAGAGCTACCAGACACAGGGAGATGTGGAAAGCAATGATAGCCTACGTTCGGAAAAGACATGGCACATAAAAGAAGAATGTACTCAAAGGTGAACTTTTGTACTCTTAATTTTTCTGTTTTTAAAATCTCAGTGAGATCAGCCAAGCGTGAAAATATCAGTAGTCATCAGTAGTCTGATTAGGTGTAAATGTTTTAAATATGCCTATTCGATTCGAATATATCATTATATTTTTATATTCGATTACCATTTTGATAGATATGAATCCACATCTTTTCTCGAAACTATGAGTTGATTAGTAAGACTTTTATCAGTACTATATTATTTTATAAAACAGAAAGTATTGTTACAATCTAAAAATAGGTTCCGGCTTTAAATAACCTGGAAAATGTTCATCAGCAGGAAAAAATGTATGAATCAATCATTCAGCTCTTGATGAATATTAATGTAATGCAAGCACTGCGAAACAAGAAATCAATTTACAATCGTTTGTGATATTTGCAACCAATGCAATTTTACACGAGTTCAATGGAATTATTTTTAACCATTTGAAGATTTCTCTATCGTAAAATAAATGTTAATTCCTTATCAAAATTTGAAGGATTACTAAGAGAAAATACAAGGATGATAATTCAAATCTTTTGTTTGGCTTCGTCTAAATCAGATATGCATATACGAACATATTAACGATCAAAATCTTTCTCATAATTCTTATTATTTTTACTGTTTCATCATCTATCTGGACATGTCGACCTATATAGCCGTTTAGCTATTGGAAACGATGAAATAGATAAGACATTTCTATAACTTATTCAATTTTGGGCGGGGGCCCGAGAGCAAAATAAACAGACTTTGTTTCTTCTTTCACATGATCTTTTCAGTGGGTTTTCACATATCTTGGCAGCAAGCTCGTAACCAACAGCCAAAGACCACATAATATAGTGTGGTTTGACTTAGGTCCATGCACTAGGACATCAGGAGTTGAATTCAGTGTTGATCTTCAAGACAAGTTGCCTGTCAGAGTTATATAAGACCCAGTCTGGGCCGCTATTTCAACTGGGGGTAAATAAATAGTTACACATCCAGGAGTCATTGCTCTTTCCAGTATTGATGAGGGTTTCATCAGTAAGCTTTTATTTAAAGTGATATAGAATTTTCTTTTGAAGTTACATGTACTATTTATTTCAGACTTTTCTCAAGGTTACTGGCACGTAAAGATTTCGAAGTCGGCTCTCCGATTCATCGATGTCTTAATCCGGACCGCTATCTATTACTTTAACGTATGTCCAGACACACATTAGTTAGTCAGTTAAGTGCCATACGTGATACACGCTTGGGCGATCCTGTCCCGAGAGCGACATGACTAACTGGGCAGAAGATTATCCCGCAGTAGGGTGCCATTACTTTCTGCGGTAGAATGATTGCCCGCCAAGTCTATAGAACCCAATATGTCCTGTTTATTAATCCATAATTTTCCCAATGGTATTTGCGCGTAAGTAAATGCAAGGAATTAAACAGAAATTCAAACTAGGTTTTCCGTTCCCAGCTGATATCCACTGCACCACAAATACTTTGTCATTTGAAGATTTTCCCCCAGTAGTTTGCCATTACTTTCTTCGGTGCACTGGTTGCCAACGAAGGTTAAAACCCCAATCTGTCCCGCTATTTAATCCATAGGTAGAGGGAAAAGAAATGGATTAATACTTTTCGCGAGGTATTTGCGAGTAAGTGAATGTAACGAATTTAGCTAGAATTCGAACTCTCCACTTTCAGATTCTAAGTCGTTATTCACTGCACCACCACGCACATCCTCCAGATACAAATACATGTTTCAAAAATGAATATAACAAAGCAACAGGGATATTTCTATTTTTACATTTTGTTTGTCATCTCACTCGATTAATGCAAATGTCAAATCCAAAAGTGGTGGTAGATACGTGACTTAAAGCACAATTTACAAAAGAGATTTGAAAACAGGAGAGAGTGTTCCGGAATAAAATGCACAGAATTCCCCAATGAAGTCATGAATAGTTAACAGAATAATATTCCAGGGTTAATGTTTATCTCAGTTCGAATGGACCAAATAAAGAGTAAAGATGTTGTTCGTAATATTAGCTGCTTCCCTATAAGAAAACATTGGAAATTCATTGATCGAGATTATTTACTGATCTAATCTAAACATATTTATAAATGGAACTTTGTCTGTGTGTTCATCTGTGTGTATGTCCGTTACCTATAGACTCCGAAACGGCTGAACCGATTTTCTTGAGAATTTACACAATTGTACAATAAGCGTCTGCGTGTGTTCTTAGCTAGGTTTTGTGTCGAGGTACCTCCGATAAATATCGAAAATCGATAATCGAAAAAATCGGGTTATAGAAGGAGTGGACCGATTTTAATCAAATTTGATACACTCATAGACAAAGACATAAGAAACGATATTCAGAAGTTTCAAGGTTGCAGTTCTTATAATAGTGCAGAAAATTTGATATCGATACCAGGAAATCAAAATTTGACTTACATCCATTCATTTTTCTTTCAGTCTTCGGTTTCACTTTAATTGGAAACAACTATTGCTTTTTAGTCTTTCGTGCCAACGTCCAAAGAGTCTGAGCTCCAGGACCATGGATTAGTTTTAAAGCTTTCATTACACCCGAGCAACACCGGGCTATACTGCTAGTTTCTTTTTAAATTTATATCTTTCTCTTGAAACATTCTTTTGAAGAAAACAGGTTTCACAAGTCCAGTAGTTGCTGTTGCTTCGTGTAATATTGATGGATATTTCCATTGCTTTTTATTTAAAGTGACATGGAATGTTAACAACTTGGTTATGTCATTATTGTCTGTTGTAGTTACATGTTCTATCGATTTTACTTAATGCTGTGATTGCTACTTCTCAAGTGATGAAGATTCCGTTATTTGGTACATCTCTGTGTTTTTGATTCAGTTGCCCGATTTCACAAAAAATTTCAAACAAGTATGATCTTTGCTAAAAACCCTAGGCTGCACGCGCTCAAAGTATTTTTTCACAATACAAGGAAATATTTTTCCCAATCATAGAAACTGTTGTAATCAGACGATAGCTTATATATTTCTAAACGAGTTCGATGGTATGCATTTGTCTTCCATATGAACCTATAGATAGGGTTAATTCAAAACATGAGTCAAGTTTTAACGTGTCTAGATTAACAAAACTGACAATGATTTCGGTACTTGTCGGCTATAAAAGTGGTTAATTTGTCGTCGGGGGGGTTGTTACGAGTTGTTACTAATTTAAGACAGGGAGAGCAACTTTAGCGACTTCGACTGACACCAGTATCGGTCGAGTTTCAATCCCGACAAGAAGCAAGTAGATGTCTATCCACACTGATGAACTGTGATACAGCGAAACTGGCTTGTATGTGGATGACGAAAATATATATATATATATATATATATATATATATATAAATATATAAATTTCTTCTTCTTCTTATATATATATATATATATACTAATAAATATACATATTGTACTACATGCAAACCATACAGATATACGCATGGGTGTGAAAGTGTATGTCTAGTTATGTAAATTATATTTGGTTGAAAAGAAATTAATGTTCTTTTTTAAAATTCGTATTTAATATTTTTTCTGATTCCGACGACATTTTCTTTCCTGAAAAAATATATTTTTTAAATTTTTTTGATGTCATCCGTGCAAACAGTTAACTAAACTGTGTTTTCGTTAGCGTTTTTCGGGTGTGGCCTGCTCCAACGGCGATGTTTCTCTTGGCGTTTTTCAATCAAGTATCTCCACACATTGGTGGGTGTTGTGCAGTTTTCGTTTTGTTCAGTCTTCTTTTTTCCATGTCAAATATCATCACTTTTCATTTGAGATCACGTCGGGTTTTTTTCTACAATCCCATCCTCACTTGTCAGGTCGTGGTTTCGTGCGGTTTTTCTTGATGTTTATTTTAGAAAAAAATAACACCTAAACAATAAACAACTTACCTGGGTCCTGAAACAAATCTGCATACGTTTGACAATAGTACGTTTCACACTCTTGAAAATATCACCTGAATCACTATTCTTAAGAGACTTTCAAACATGTTACCTATTCCTTATTTGATTATTTCGTTTCCTTTGTTCTCCAGGGAGCTTCTACACAAAACCTTCTCTGCTAAGAATGCGTAATGCGACTTCAGACTCTTAGTTATTTTAAATTCACAGACACCCAAGGGATCTGAAATTTTCTATATTGTATTTAAATGAAAATCTAAAATGTCCGAATCGATATTAACATTTTTTCACGCAGTTTAAGAATTCAAAAGTCATTGATTTTGCCAAAGATGGCCTCTGGCAATATGTATTGTATATCATCTTATCAAAATGAATTAAGTTATCTTGCTACTTGCCAACCTGTTTCGTTTTGTATTTGTTATGATAGGCCAAGATTTTTTTTCCATATTTTTTATTTGAAATGTTGAACTTATGATCTATATTTTTGTGTATTTTCTATCATTTTTTTTTATTTCGCTCTAGTGTTTTTGTTGATAACTTTTGTGTCCTACTTCAGATGAACTATGCATATTATTGCCCATTTCTATGCAAATAATTATTGGCCATTTTTAAAACATTTTACCAGCATTACCGGACGCTTTATTGCGACTAGACGATTTTCATTCTTTTCAATACAAACAAAAAGTATTCTGCTCTGTGACGTGTCTATTCACAGTTTTGGTTATCATTTCTCACCTCAGGCTCCAGTCACTTAGGCTTTTAGCAATGGTTTTCACTTTTTCATGCCTTCACCTTTGCTTATGGTATTTAATCAAGCTTGTCAGGCAAAAGACCATCTACCTACCACTGTAAATTTATCTTTCTGTTTGAGTTCTGAGTTTGAAATTTTTTAAACTCTCCTTCCTAATTATGTGTCACAGATGTTTCAACTGCTTATTTAATACTAGCAGTATAGCACGGCGTTGCTCGGGTGTAATGAAAGCTTTAAAACTAATCCATGGTCCTGGAGCTCAGACTCTTTGGACGTTGGCACGAAAGACTAAAAAGCATAGGTTGTTTCCAGTTAAAGCAAAACCGTAGACTGAAAGAAAAATGAATGGATATAAGTCAAATTTTGATTTCCTGGTATCGATATTAATTACGTTTTTTTTCGTCGTAAATTGGATTTTGAAAGCGAAATAAGTCCTCTGAGTAAATGGTATCATGGCTGAGACTAAGAACTACAATTATACCTACTCAGAGCCAAACCCGAAGCAAAACCTAAAATAAAAGGGCTGAAAAAATACAGACATACAGGCAGATAAACAGTCGCACACACAAACATCTTGCCTTTTATATATATATATATATATATATATAAAAGGCAAGATGTTTGTGTGTGCGACTGTTTATCTGCCTGTTTGTCTATATTTTTATATATATTATCCATCTGCTGCACTATTGTAAGAACTGCAACCTTGAAACTTCTGGATATCGTTTCTTATGTCTTTGTCTATGAATGTGTCAAATTTGATTAAAATCAGACCACTCCTCCTATAACACGATTTTTCGTTTATCGATTTTCAATATTTATGGAGATTACCTCGACACAAAACCTAGCTAAGAACACACGCAGCCGCTTATAGTACAACTGTGTAAATTTTCAAGAAAATACGTTCAGCCGTTTCGGAGTCTATAGGTAACGGACATACGCACACACAGACACACACACACACACACACACACACACACAAAGTTCCATTTATAAACAAGTTTAGATTAAAAGTATAATGGGGTTTTCTTCTTTGATAGTATTCTCAGTGTCCTTCTGTAGGACCATTTTTTCTGTTGACTCCAGTTTTCTCTATATTTTTGCGGAGATGGTCAAGCATTCACTCTCATACGCGAACATTGATATTACATAAATTTACAGCACCTTTCTTTATTTTTAACGAATTTTTAATCTTTTCTTTGTAATTTGCTCAGTTTTTGGAAGGCGTCATTTGTTATTTTAATACACATTCGCATTTCGGTGTCGCATTTTTCAACTCAAACAATTCATAGATATTTAAATTTCAAAACCAGAAAAATACTCATGGAAATTAAGGCCCCACATTACCAGACCCCTTCACTTTTCAAATAAAAACATTATTCAACTCACCTATAAATATTAAAACGGCTTATCAGAAAGCAGTGTCTCGACGAGAGGACAGTGCTATTATCCATGCAGCATCTGTAATTCAACTACCGGCCCACATGTAAGTGGCAGTTTTGATTGCAACGAATGCATGTAAAGACGCTGTCGCCTGATGTCACTTTGTTGTTTTCTTTTTGTCGAGCACGCTTCTCCTTGGTGGAAAGTTTTCGTTTTTCCTCTACTCACTCCACTCAGTCAGGTAAGTGCAGTACGTGATACACGGTTGGGCGATCATGTCTCGAAAGAGACATAATTGACTTGGCAAAAGGTTATCCTGCAGTATGTTGCCGTTACTTTCTGTGGTAGAATGGATGCCCGACAAGGCTATAAAACCAAATCTGCTCCGTTATGTAACCCATAGCTGGAGGGAAGCGACGGATCAATGCCTTTTCCACGCAAGTGAATGCATGGAATTCAACTGGAATTCGAACTTGGCTCCCCGATTTCTTTTTCCTAATCGATATCCATTGCACCATAACGCACATCGTTAAAATCCCAAAATAATCATTTCTGATAATATTTAAAGATTTCCAACACAGACACATTGGGGTGAGTGTTCAGTATGAATTAGTTCAAAGATATTATGAGAGTTAATTCTCATTTGGATTGTAAAATTAGTGGCCATTCTTAAATCTAAATAAGTAGAAGAATTGATCGACACAAATGAAAAATTTTGCAATAAACAAGAAAAAGGAACAGGACAAAAAATCATATAAAAACGTAAATAATATATTGATGGTAAATTAAAAATAGTAATACAGAAAGTTCACAAACAAAATTTAAGGCTGATACACAAGAGCGAATTCAAATAAGCGAACATGTTAGTCTAAAATCAAGACCAGGATTGAGTCATATGAAATCGAGAATTAGCCTATTTTATTGGCTAGAGAAAAATCTCAGCATGCATTTGTGTGCTTCTGCCTATAAACTGGGGAGATATGAAAAAATATGTAAGAAAATTTTGATATCATGATTTTTCCCTTTTTAGGTCCCCTTCGAATATGCAGTTTTGTGGTATATGTAAGGTGATGGATGAGTTCTTCTGGAAGTGAATAAATTGTAATAAATAATTAGGTTGTGAATCTGATTAGCTAGGTCTAGTATAGAAAGTGTTGACCAGACATACTACATTTTCTCTTCAGCCTTGTTCCACAACTACTGAATTATTTACAATGATAAATACTCATTACTATTTTAGATTGAAACCAACAGGTCGTGCCTGGTTTTTAGTTTTTTTAATCACAGCGTGAAACGAAAGATCGATATATGCCACATACAGTTAAGAGTGTCGACATCTTTACGAAGAAAACGGTCACCTAGTCTGTTTTCTTTTTTATGGAAGAGCGAAGAAACTTATGAGCTGGTTACTGGTCTATATAAGGCTGGAGAATCACATTGCATTAGGAGACCTTAACACTATGAGAAAATTTGTAGCTGACGACTGGCAGATCAATTGATATAAGAGCAGCTTCGACTAGGTCGCCGTGGAGAAAGGGGTATAATTTTTTGAAAGACGAACCCTTTAGAAAATCACCGGTTAAGAAGTATTGCTGAATGTCCGTGCTTCAGGCAAATCGATTTCATGTAATGAACGAAACATCACGAAAAAATTATCATATACTAAAATCTGTGGCACTTTTCTTATATTCCTTCATATTCACAAATCTTCTCTATATTCTGTATGTATAATACGCATCTCGAGTAAAATCATCATAAATTCAATAGTATAACACGACCGCTGGCTGCGTCCAGTCAACCTCCCAGAACTTTTGGCCGATTCCGACCACGCTGTGTTGTTAATCTCGGATTAACCAAAACTTGGTCACATATTACTACTTGACGAGGTTAGTCCATATATAGGGATTTGTATTTGATGAAAACCAGATCAAAGCCCGCAACGACACAGTGTAGATTTATATTTATTTATATATATCGAATAATTACAAGATTACAAGCAAGTAAAAATAAGTGACAAAAAAGAAAAAAATTAGTTGGGTAGCATCATGGTGCATTATTTCTAGGGGTCGACCGGTTTTTCAACTTTTAGTTGGTTGAAATTACAATCTCTCTCTCTCTCTCTCTCTCTCTCTCTCTCTCTTTCTCTCGCTCTCTATCTCTGTCGTCTTCTTTGTTGTCTAGCAAATCTCTTCCAAATTTGTCTGAGAGTCGACTGACGAATCTCGTCTTTGCGTTCTAATTTTGTTAAACGGTCACCCAGACCAGGTGGGAAACAGGTGGATAAGGTTTCCATTTCCTCCACTGTATAACTCTTCTTCTTCTTCTATGTGCCCTGTCCCTTCAGGACGTAGGCGATCATGGATCCCCACGTCTCCCTATCCCTTGTGGCTCTTAGTATGTTTGCTCCTGTTGCTCCTGGCAACCCCCGTTACGTCATCCACCTGATCAGACTCTGCAGATATGTTATCCGCTGCTTTCCTCTGTCTCTCCTTCCTTCTATCTGACCAGTCAGTATCAGGTTCTTCAGGCTCTCCTTCCTCATTGCATGTCCCAGGAACTTCAGTTGTCTCTTCCTGATGCTCAGCATCAATTTCCTTTTTGTTGCCATTCTTTCTAACACTTCGTCGTTGCTTGTATGCTCAGTCCACGATATCCGTAGCATCCTTCTGTAGAACCACATTTCGGCCGATTCCAGTTTTTTCCTCATTTTCGATGATATTGTCCAGCATTCACAGCCGTACTGAAGAACTGACATCACGTAGCAGTCGTATAACTCTTACCAGCTCGAAATGAAAACAATTAAGTTCAACCATTTAGACTTCCAATAGAAGGGAATATTATACACACCCTCCTACTTGTCTTCCTGCTTCTATTAACTGTTCTGGTAATTCAATACATAGGAAACTGTCAAGGTCTCATTTCGACCCAGAGTCACCCATCATCCAAACCCACCGACATATTTTGACTGGAATTACTTTGATAAATTCGCTTAAAAATAATTTCGTACTCAGTGTACCCGCATCTGGGTTTTCCACTTGTTAACACTTCGGCTACTTTTTCCGACAAAATAATTGTATTCTCTGGTTTTAGAGAAATATTTTCTTATCTTGAAAATCACTTAAGACCAGCCATCTGAAAATAGGGTTACAATAACACTGTCATCTCATCGACACTTACATTGTTTTTTGATCAGTATCATTCTTTCTTCCTGATTTAAAAAAAATCTAAATCTAAATCTCAACTTATTTATGAATGGAGTGTGTGTCTATGTGTGTCTGTGTGAGTGTGTGTGTGTGTCCGTTAACTATAGACGCCGAAACGGCTGAACCGATTTTCTTGAAAATTTACACAATTGTACTATAAGCGTATGCGAGTGTTCTTAGCATGGTTTTGTGTCGAGTTACCACCGATAAATATCGAAAATCGATAATCGAAAAAATCGGGTTATAGAAGGAGTGGTCCGATTTAAATCAAATTTGATACACTTATAGACAAACATATAAGAAATGATATTCAGAAGTTTCAAGGTTGCAGTTCTTACAATAGTGCAGAAAATTTCATATCGATACCAGGAAAGAAAAATTTGACTTACATCCATTCATTTTTCTTTCAGTCTTCGGTTTCACTTTAACTGGAAACAACTATTGGTTTTTAGTCTTTCGTGCCAACGTCCAAAGAGTCTGAGCTCCAGGACCATGGATTAGTCTTAAAGCTTTCATTACAACCGAGCAACGCCGGGTTATACTGCTAGTTTCTTTTTAAATTTAGTGTGTGTTTGTGTCTGTTTATCTGCCTGTATGTCTGTATTTTTTTCAGCCCTTTTATTTTAGTTTTTGCTTCGGATTTGGCTCTAAGTAGGTATAATTTTAGTTCTTAGTCTCAGCCATGATACCATTTACTCAGGGGACTTATTTCGCCTTCAAACTTCAGTTTACGACGAAAAAACTTATTTGATATCGATACCAAGAAATCAAAATTTGACTTACATCCATTCATCTTTCTTTCAGTCTACGGTTTCGCTTTAACTGGAAACAACTATTGCTTTTTAATCTTTCGTGCCAACGTCTAAAGAGTGTGAGCTCCAGGACCATGGATTAATTTTAAAGCTTTCATTACACCCAAGCAACGACGGGCTATACTGCTAGTACTGAATAAAATCACCAGCAAACCATTTATAGTACACATTTAATAGCATTGACCTCTCGTCGACACATTGCTCTCTGATAAGTATGATTATTTCTTCCGAATGTTAGAACTTGAAAAACCTTTTTAGCAAACCACTTACATTACACATTTAGTAGCATTGCCCTTTCATTGATACTGACATTTTTTTAGATCAGTTTCATTCTTTCTTCTTGATTTTAGAACTACAACTTGAATAAAATCGTTAGCAAACCATTTGCATCAGACATTTAATATCACTTTTATCTTAGTTACGCCTGCTTTCTAACCTGATCAGTAATTACCTCTTTTACTTTGGGTTCAATATAGAGCAGTGATTAATAGCCGATATTTCCTCAAGTTTATACTAGGTCAGAAATATTGGGAATTTAATCTTAACATACCTTCCTGTACTGCTTAAAATATTCTGTTTGACAACACAGAAAATGATTTAAGCGCATCAGATAAATTATGTAGTGAAAAGAAATCTCTTGGTAGAGACACACACAAAAGAGAAGCATTAATAAAAAAGACAAAAATTGTAATTTTAATGCGGTGTTAAAATATCTTCATTAATGATTCTTTTTCATTTTCAATACAGTTGAATAGCAAAAGACTGCAAAAAATACGAATTATATGTATAAAAGAAAATTTTCTTACATCAACGCGTGTACGACTATATTTTTTTAACGAATTTTCCACTTTTCAATAAAAATTCTCTTGCTAAATCTAAATTATATGCTTTTTAATACAGGGTGCGCCAGAAACACCTAACACATGTGCCTCCCAGAAATAATTTCCATATAATGGTAAGAGACTAGTTAATGGCTTACCATTATATATGGAAGATATACTGTTGCCACATATGGTCCGGTCCCCCTGCTATTCTCCTCGGGCTTCTTGACAAAATACAGCGAAGAATCTGTAATGTGATTGATACCGACTTAGCTGACCGCCTGCAGTCACTCTCTCACCGGCGTGACGTGGCTTCCCTGTGCCTCTTCTATAAATACTTTCATGGCTTCTGCTCTGATGAACTTAAATCACTGGTGCTTACTAAGTGTGAGTTTGCACGAGATACTAGATTGGCAACTAGGTCCCACCCTTTTACAGTGAAACCGATGAAATATAACCGCAGTTTCTACTCCAACAGCTTCTTTTCTCGCACTTCCCGCCTGTGGAATTCCCTTCCGCATGCTTGTTTCCCGACGGCTATAAACTCCAAGAGTTTAAATGTAAGGTCAATAGACACCTCCTAACACACTAACCCTCCCATTCTCTCTAACTCTCCCCCTATGTACATCCTAACTCATCTATCGCCCTGTGTAACCCCCTATAGTGGCAGTGGAATGCCTTGCTTGGGGTGACATGATTAAAAAAAAAAGAAAAAAAAAAGAAAAAAAAACTCTCCGATTTCTCATTCTGGGCCAATATCCACTGCACCACAACAATGAACTGAGTTAACTAAATGTGAGTCAAGCAAATAAATGTTAGTTAAGGTGTTAGTCAAACTTTAGATTGTACTGGTTGCCCTTCTCAAATTTGTTTGAAGAGCGTGCACCTTTGAAGAGTAATAAAACATTTTAGTTTAGAAAATCGTCTTTCTGAATTTGCCTAATGCATAGCTGCAGCTTGCATGCAAAAACCTTTCAGGACGTATGCGATCATGGTTCTCCACGTCTCCCTATCCCTTGTGTCTCTTAGTATGTTTGCTCCCGTTACTCCTGTCAACTCTCATTCCGTCAAGCACCTGATCAGGTCCTGCAAATATGTTATCCGTTGTCTTCCTGTCTCTCTTTCCTTCTATCTGGCCAGTCAGTATCAGATTCTTCCGTTGTCTCTCCCTGATGCTCAGTAATAATTTCCTTTTTGTTGCCATTCTTTCCAACACCTCATCCTTGCTTGCATGCTCGGTCCACGATATCAGCATCATCCTTCTGTAGAACCACATTTCCGCTGTTTCCAGTTTTGTCCTCATTTTCAATGATACTGTCTAGCATTCACTGCTGTATTGAAGAACTGACACCACGTAGCAGTCCACCACTCTTTTCTTTGTTTCTACTGAGATTTTCCTGTGTGTTAGTACTTTACTCAGCTTCTGGAACGCGTCTTTTGCCATGCCAATTCGCCTTCGGATCTCTGTGTCGCACTTTCCATCTCCAGTTAGAACACTTCCTAGGTATTTAAATTTTTGTACTTGCTTCATTCTGGTATCTCCCATTTTTGTTTGGCATTTTGGGTTGTACCTTTTGCTGATGACCATGCACTCAGTTTTCTTAAAGTTTATTTGTAGTCCTTTTTTGTCACTCTCCACCGCTACCTTCTGTATGAAGTCTTGTAGTTTCCTAAATAAGTTTATTAAAATCAATAGTCAGGACTATAGAAATATTTTAGAGATCAACCTTATGTTATAGTTCAGGATTTTTTTCTGGGAAAAATACCATCTTTCAGGCTGATCATTCATTCCGCTTAAGTTGTAGCTGATAGCACGAGGAACAATCAAGTTAAGTAGAACATCTTATGTATCCACCACAGTCTTAAGATCTCAACATCATTGAATATTTATGGTTAATTTTAGAAAAGAAAACAAGTGATGAGTCGATGTCTTCCGCCATCATCATTGAAAACAACTGGAGACTGATTCAGCTGACGAATGGATAAAGATTCCTCTGGAAACAATTTAAACTTTGTACAAATCAATTCTACACAAAATTCAAGCTGTAATTACTGCTAAAGGTGGTCCTACTCGTATTGAAATAAATTTGCTTGAAATTTCAAGATGTTTCTATTCTAACTCCTTCATATGGGAGGTATTTCTGCTGAACGCTGTAAGAGAATTTTAAGCAATATTTTGATATACATACAAACGTAAGTCAAACAATTAACAGCACTTTCGCCATAACATATTGTTAGACTTATCACCCTGCTTATCTTTGCTTGTAATTGAAGCTTGTTTTGCTGCTGTTCCAGTGTAAACATGGCCGCTCTGGTTGCAGAATACAGAAAGGAAGAACAAAGTACAGTGATGCAATTTCTTGTGTTGGAAGTTTTGTCAAGGTGGAAATTAATGAGAGACTTTTAAAACATTACGGCGATATGCATCAAGATGTGGCATCATTGAATTAAGAGGTTTAAAACTGGTGGAACATGCGTGTGGCACAATGGAGGAAGAGGATACCCCTCGACGTCAAACGCTACCTCTGGTAAGAAGATTCATCAAGTATGACGGATGGTAATGAGAAGCAGGTGAATTATCACCGATGAGGTAGCATGTTCTCTGCAGGACCGGATCACTGACCTTTGTTCCCACTTTGTGCGCACTGCTAGTAGAGCAGCCATGTTTGTAACTGTAATTATAACTGTAGCCAGAAAACCGGCGCGATTAAGATCAAACTTTGATCACGTAGCTACAATAGTACCAGCTATAATCATGAGCCATGCAGAAGGCAGTGTAACACAGCTAAATATATCTTATGGCTAACGATTGGATAATGTTTTTACAAACTCGTATAGGGGTAAAAGTAATCAGATGTCTAACCGTAATGATGAGCTGTGATACAGCCAAACAGATCTGTCTGCGAATGACTTTACGGTCTCACACCCTGATTGAGCATTCTGGAAGAATGGTAAACTTTGAAAAAAACAGTAGCTACTCTAGCATCTACGCATCGATCATTCAGTAATTCAGTTAGTACTCTAACTACTGGCGTATGACACGTCACACGCTAGAAGTTTGCCTCCTTCTACCGAGCGCCCATAGCTCAGAGGTGGAATCGCCGACTGACGCCCATTCGGTCAGATTTTAATTCTGGGTAAAAGCAATCAGATGTCTAACCGTACTGATGAGCTGTGATAGATCGAAACAGATCTGTCTGCGAATGACTATGTATATATATATATATATATATATATATATGTGTGTGTGTGTGTGTGTGTGTGTGTGTGTTTGTGCGTGTGTGTGTGTGTGTGATAAAATAATATAAAGATCAATAGGAAACGTTTATCAGTCTAACATGTTTCACTTTTATTAATGATTCACTAGAGAATGTATGTATGGCATGAAAAAAAAAAGAAATAATTTTTATAGTATTTTTCTTTTGTGTTCTTTGATCTTCACTGGCTAATCATACCTCACGTGCATTCAACTTGGTATGCAAACGTTAGCATAAATAAAGACGTTCAAAATTCATGAGGAAACGACACCTTCATCCGAAGTTCGAAGATCCATAAATCCACGGATTCCAAACCTAGCTGAGTAACTGCAGATATTACTTTATGTATGTAAGTACATTATAATTCTCGTTTGTATATGTGGGATTCAGATGGTATTGTATTTTCGCAATTGTATACCTATGTATATCTAGTAGACATTATGTTTGTCGGTTTTTCGTGTACTTATTTGGGAAAGTTTATACATACATAGTATTTGTTTAAACATAGATTCTTTGAGAATCGTTTTAAGAGTGGATTAAATATACTTTGAACTGTATTACATTATTCAGACTATTATTCTCAACTGGCCTTCTTCAGGTGCTAGGAATTTCGAACCGAACACTTTATTATAATCACTGGAGTATATCATCTTCATTATTTGCGTAAAGCCCCGATTGGAAGCCATGAGTTTTCTCCCTCTAACCCTGCAAGTTACTTGCTGTAGCCTGGTATTGAACTCGCAACACTTTGGGTCAAGTCACAGAAAATAACTAACGTCTATATCCACTGGGCCATGTTCACTAATCGAAACGCAGTACAAATGGCAGCAAAGATGAGGACAATAGTTCGAATAGTGTAAATATGACCTCATCTCAGACATATAGACAAATGTTTTTGAAGTGTGTTTATAAATAGTAATATTGTTAATAGTAATCCCTCGATGTATTTCGACGTAAAGAATTTTATTCTCTATTTAATTAGGGTACCATTAGTAAAATGTATGGCCATGTTTTACTGAATATTATGAACAAGTCTGAATGGTTGTCTAAACGTAAATCTCTTTTATGTTTATAGATATGGGCTTTCAAATTTCGTGATGTTTCTCCGATATAACTGCTTTTACAATGTAACCGCAGTTCGCATACTTTTTTATCAACGTTGTAGTTTCTCACAGTATTTATGATGAGGATAATGAGATGATGGAATAATAATAATAATAATAATAATAATAATAATAATAATAATAATAATAATAGTGAAAATGAGAAGAAGAAAAATAAAAATATTACCTCCTATTTTCCAGACTTTTTTCAAGTAAAAGGAAAAACCAACTATGGTTAGCTTACTAAAAGTTTCGGCGTTAAGAGTTCCCCGTTGTAGTTTCTCACAGTATTTATGATGAGGATAATGAGATGATGGAATAATAATAATAATAATAATAATAATAATAATAATAATAATAGTGAAAAGGAGAAGAAGAAAAATAAAAATATTACCTCCTATTTTCCAGACTTTTTTTTAAGTAAAAGGAAAAACCAACTATGGTTAGCTTACTAAAAGTTTCGGCGTTAAGAGTTCCCAGACTTCCCCGGTTCTTTGTCTACAAAGATACTAACTTTAGAATTTTAAACGGAAACACTAATTCTTTCTCTAGGGTAAATTGTTCTTATTTACTATTCCGTGCTATATAAAAATCACCTGTTCTTGCCGATTTATTTGTGCATCTTGAACGCTTTTTCCAGTGAACCAAGAGAAACAAATCAGTTGGATTAAGCAATTAGTTTAAATAAATTGTTCCCTGGCTGATTTGTGTTTAGTCACTGGATTTATTAGTCTCTAAAAGTGACATAGATCTGTATAAACGTATTTACTGACAATGCCTTTTGTAACAGTTGAAAGTATTTGAACTCACCATTGTTTCCAATTCACTTATGAATTATTTATTCATGGATCTAATGCAAAGCATTTAATTCTGCTGCACTGGATTTAGTTTCAAACAAGAACTAAAAACATTTTTCAAACAAAGCTTTTTTAAAATACACTTGATTTTCTTTTCATCACCTATTTCATACACTGACCCCCCCCCCCCGGCGATCACTCAGGAGAAGAAATTACGTATTTCTGATATTTTATACATTATCAAGATTTACATATGTAAAATGTTATTCGTAGGTTAGAAAATAAATAATCAATAGACGTAAAATAGTTTATTCATCAAATTATATATGTTCATAACGACAATTGTACTCCAAATAGTATATATATTAAAAAAAAGAAGTGTGTATAGGTAAAATCCCAATAACCAGAGCCTATTAATATTATTATTAATTTTATCAATATTAAAAAGGATCTAGGTGGAGGGCTTGATGCATATTGTATTATCTATTTTACAGAGCCAAATATGTATATTATATGAATACATTCCGAAAATTACATTTTTCGGAATTTATTGATTTATATATATTTACGGACGTGTGATTGAATGAGGGAGAGATGTTAGAAAGGAGGAAAAAGATATATATAGGAGGAAAGAGAAAGAGAGAGTGATAGAAGGAAGGAAAGAGAGAGAGAGATAGCTGGAAGGAAAGCTAGAAAAAGAGAGGTGAGAGTTGAAAAGAAGGTCAGAGGGATATAAGGAAGACGAGATAGAATGAAAGAAAGAGGAATATAAAGGGATAGAAAAAATGACAAAGAGGGATAAAAGGAAAGAGAAAGAGCGGTAGAAGGGAAGGGATAGAAACAGGTATAGAAGATATAACGTATGCTATGTGTATGCATGATATCATGTATAGAGCATATGTAAATATAAGTGATACTGAGATTAACATCAGGCAGCAATCTTCACTCCATGAACGAGAAACCGGGGAGCCGAGTTCGAATTCCAGCTGAATCCATTGTATTCACTTACGCGCAAATACCCTTGGGAAAGGTATTAATTCGTTTCTTCCTTCCAGTTATGGGTTAAATAACAGGACAGATTTGGTTCTATAGCCTTGGTCGGCAACCAGTCTACCGCAGAAAGCAATGGCAGCCTACTGCGGGATAATCTTCTGCGCAGTCAGTCATGCCTCTTTCGAGACATGATCGCCCAAGCAGGTATCACGTATGGCACTTAACTGACTGATATATTATATAGGATGGCCAGTGATGCCTTATGGGTAGGTTTACTGTATTATTCCAACGGTTATTGTTGTATTAGTGGTATCGGTTATGTTTCAAATTATTTGAGGGTCAAATTGAATGAAAATAATCTATTATCTGTATGCAATCTGATGGCTATTTTATAGTGTTGTGCATTTGCATTATAGTTGATTACATTGCAATTTGCTGTTGATTGTTATTATTACGTTTACTTGTTATTATGTGTGTATTTGTACTTTATCAATTTGTTCGTTATTAACTTAATTTAAGTAATTGTTATTTTTATTTTGATTATTTTTTGTTTTTATTTGTTTTTACATATTCCGTTTTTATATATCTGTTTTTTACATTTTGCTTTTTAATTAACGTGATAAAAATTTGTTTTCGTGTCTGAATTTCGTACTGAATGGACGTGTTTTTTCATTGCCCAAAGAAAGCTACGACGTATTTTGAAAATGAAGTTTTGATATATTTAATTATCCATTTGTCCTAATTTTTTGTTATTTATTAAATTATAGCGAGTGTACACTTGTCGTCAAATATAACGGCAACACATTTACACACACACACACACACGCACATACACACACACACACACACACACACACACAAGAGTGCTTATTATAATAGAGAAGAGGATTTTTTTAATATTTTATGCATTTATAATCTTCAATTATTAAAATAACATATTTATAAAATAAGTCGTTGTATCTATTGATTATTTTATATCAAGAACATTCAATAGCCTGTATTTATTAAATATCTTATACACTGGCATGATCATTTCGAATTTCTATTTAATGCGTGAAATTTCTCTTTTCAAAATTGTAGGAAAGTCATTTATGAGTCATAAGGTTTGCTTTATTTATCACTGACTATTCAGTATCGTAAATTTCTTTCCTTATCATTTGTTATTCAAATGTTTTTAATAGTTAGTGAGTTAGGTGCCATACGTGATACACGCTTTGGGCGATGATGTCTCAAAAGAGACATGACTGACTGGGCAGAAGATTATCCTGAAGTAGGTTGCCATTGCTTTCAGAGGTAGACTGGTTGCCAACCAAGGCTATAGAACCCAATCTGTCTCATTAATTAACCCATAATTGTAGGGAAGAGACGGATTAATACCTTTACCAAGGGTATTTGTGCGAAAATGAATGCAAGAAATTCAACTGGAATTCGAATTCGGTTCCCCGATTTGTCGTTTCGAGCTATAACTTTTATCTTTTTCTTATTTCTTGATTGCATGTAATATATTCCTTTGGACGAAGAAAATTTTTCAAGATTGTCGGAAAAGTGTGCCGAGTTATAAGATTTTTCTTGTTGCTTCGGAATAGTCATTTTTTTTTAATAAAGAAAAATAATAACGGATACATGTTCTCATTCAATTGATGATATTAGGTTGTCCTAGAAGTTCGTAAACACTTACGAAATGGGCCTATCTGGTCCAGCACAATCGAGACAAGCGATGGGTTCAGAAAGGGCAAGAGACGCCGTCGGTTCCAAAACAAGATCGATTCGGCAAGAAAGTCATGTTGTGCTTTTGGTGGAACTTTGAAGGGATTGTGCATTTTGAGTTGGTTCCGAATGGTCGTGCCATCAATGCCAAACTTTACTGCCAGCAACTTGAGCGGGTCTACGAAAAATTGAAGCAAATGTACCCGGCTCTGATCAACCAAAAGCGCACTTTGATGCAGCAGGACACACCGCCAGAAAGACCAAAGACAAGTTTGAAGTGTTGGACGGCGTTGAGGTTCTGCCACATCCAGCCTACAGTCCTGGCCGTGCTTCATCAAATTACGGCCTTTTCCGCTCAATGCAACATTTTCTGAAGGGTCGCCGATTCGACTCGTTTGATGAAGTCGAGGAAGCGTGTCAAGAATTCTTTGATTCGAAGCCGACTAAATGATACTTTGAACAGATCCTAAAGCTTGCAGATCGATAGCAGAAAGTCTTGGAAAATTATTATCTTTATTTTGAGCAATAATTTTTGTTGTTTTTGCGAGTAAAATTTCAATTTTTTACAAGTTTATACGAACTTTTGGGACAACCTAATAATTTGATACATTTATTCTTATTTATTTCTATTATTATCAATTAAAATATATTATAATAATTCTTAAAGTATTACATTTGTTGACTAACTGTTCACTCCGATATCCAGTGTAATATATATATATATATATATATATATATATATATATATATATATATATACTAGCAGTATAGCCCGGCATTTCTCGGGTGTAATGAAAGCTTTTAAAACTAATCCATGGTCTTGGAGCTTCAGCCTAAAAACTATGTGTGTGAAGTTTGGTGAGAATCGCATAAAAATTGTGGATTTGTATAAAGGACATACCGACAGATAAACAGACACACACACAAACATCTTTCCTTTTATATATATATATATATTATCGATTTTCTGCACTATTGTAAGAACTGCAGCCTTGTGAATATCGTTTCTTATGTCTTTGTCTATGAGTGTATCAAATTTGATTAAAATCGGCCCACTCTTTCTATATCCCAATTTTTTCGATATTTATCAGGGGTACCTCGACACAAACCCTAGCTAAAGGACTCGCAGACGCTTAAAGTACAACTGTGTAAATTTGCAAGAAAACCAGTTCAGCCGTTTCGGAGTCTACAGGTAACGGACGCATACAGAGACAAAGTTCCATTTATAAATAAGTTTATATATATATATATATATATATAAATGAGTTTGTAATTTTAGCTTAGCAGGTTCATGTCGATTTCAAAGTTTCGTGATGACACCGTTGTGATGTTCTCACTTGTCGGTGCTGGTGAGTGAAAACATCATTTCGGCGTCTTTGCGAAACATTGAACTCAGTATAAACTTACTCAGCTAAAGTGACAAACTCTTTTATTTTATCATGGTCCTATCTCCACCTCAATATCGCGCACATACCGAAAAAAAATTGCTTGTCAAAATACATTTTTTCAATAAAACCACTTAATAAAACAAGAACATTGACGCTAAACACAATTCACCACTAATGAATTTGAACAGGCTCGGCTAGTGGCGTGTGTTTACATTGTATATAAAACGCTAAATCCGCCTTTCTCTAACGAGCACCCATAGCTCAGAGGTAGAATCTCCGACTGATGTCAATTCGTCATGCTTCTATATATATATATATATATATATATATATATATATATATATATATATATATATGATGAAAATATAGTTTGAATAAATTGCTCAATATCAACGGATAAATCGTATGCAAATATAAAATGGACATTGAGTTAAACACCCAACGTTGTTTTATGATGAAACGCAATCTTTTGTTCACACACACACACACACACACACACACACACACACACACACACACACACACATACAAATATATATATATATATATATATATATATATATATAAATATGACCATACGGGGGTTTTGGATATAGATAGTAATTTTGATGTCTATCAAGCTGTACCTTTGAGGGGCATCACTAGCATCAAGAAACGCCGACTAGTTTCAGGATATTGCTTGTGGTCTAACCTGGAAAGAGATGAGTGAAACACGCCCAAAACCCACCGCATCATGATCACACGAAAAATAAAACAAATGCGGGGACCCAGTTTCTGTTACACAACTGCGGAAGATGGAAGAGAATGGTGAAAAGCTCAACACATCAGCGTTACAACGAATTTTATATATGATAATCAAATGCAGACAAGCCTGTTTTGCTGTATCAAAGCATTTCAGTGCAGATAGATTATTCGTTTAGCTTCAAGCCGGGATCGAAATCCGAGTAATTTGTCATTAGACGAACGCCTTACCACTGAAATATCTGCATAAAAGCAGAGACAGACAGGTTTTTCACGAGATTATATACATATATATATAGTCATCCGCAGACAGATCTATTTCGCTGCATCACAGCTCATCAGAATGGTTAGACATCCGATTGCTTTTAACCCAGGATTGAAACCCGACCGAATTGGAGTCAGTCGGCGATTCTACCTCTGAGCTATGGGCGCTCGGTAAAAGGAGGCAGACTTTTAGCGTATGATGTATCATATGACAGTAGTCAGAGTGATCTAATTCATTAATGAAAGCGCGATGTGTAGATGCTAGAGTAGCTATTGTTTGTCAAAGTCTACCTTTCTTCCAGAGTGCCCAATCAAGGTGTGAGAACGTAAATAGTCATCCGCAGACAGATCCGATTGCTTTTAACCCAGGAATGAAACCCGACCGAATTGGCGTCAGTATCAAATGACAGTAGCCAGAGTGCTCTAATATATATACCTGTGTGTGTGTGTGTGTGTGTGTGTGTGTGTGTGTGTGTGTGTGTGTGTGTGCGTGCGTGTGCGTGCGTGTGTAACTCTAAGATAAACAAAAGTCGAGATGATGTCAGTAAGAGAAGAAAATTATAGGTGATAAGGTTCACCGAATATTTGTTGGATTTAGATTTTTCAGGTCAGAACGCAAGACAATCTCTGTGTAAAGTAAATGCATTGGAATATCTGATGATAAGAGTGGCCATAAAGTAAATTACCTTATTAAATCTGACGACAAGAAACCATAAAATTATCGTTATATATATATATATATATATATATATATATATATATATATATTACAAGAAAGTGGAAAAACAAGTAGATTGTAACCCACTGTTCAAACATTTACTTATATAAAGACTGCTTAATGCAGAATAGAGCTTAATATGACAATTTCTGAGAAAAATCAAGAAGAAAGAAGTAAAGCTCAATTGCAAGAAGACAAAAGGGAACAACCCAAAATGGAAATTAATCATTGGAGTTACGAAAATAAAATACGTACAACAATTTATGTATTGTGTTATAACAGAGTAAGGAAAGTTCTACACGAAAATTCTGAATCTTCTACAACTCTTCTGAAAGGTCTCCTTGTTTAAGTTAGTGCCATAATCATTGCTTTCAGCTCATCTTTTTGTGCTACAAATAGTTTTTGGTCTCTCGCTCAAATCCGCCTTATACATAATAATTAAGGGAATTGCAGTCTGGGGATTTAGGTAGCCAGATGTAAGATGAACTGTCTGACAGGCATGATTGTGTTTTCCTGCTGGTGTGGTATGCGGCAGAATCCTTTTGCAAGACAAAGTGTCTTAAAGCATTCAACCTCTTGAGTATTTTCATGGTTATAGACCAGATTGACTTTCAGTGATCGTTTTCAATCATAGACTAGATCTCACCCAAAAATTCGTATTTTTTATTTTATCAGAACAAATAGAGTTTGTTTTCTGAACTGCTGTTTTCTCGTTACAGCATTAAACTCATCCAACCCTTACCGAATCCACTGCACCGTTCTCAAATTGACATTCAAACACTGAAATATTGGAATCTTAGCTTCTGCCGTGAATTCTAATCATTACTGGATGCCGTTTTTAAATCTATGGCAGATTGATTTGCCTTATAGTATTCGTTTTCTCGCAGACGGTATCTAACTGATCAAACTTTACTGTTCACTCGAAAAATGTAAAAAAATAATGCCTATGCACGAAATTAAAAATATATATATTGATAATTTATCTTAACATAGATTCAATTTATTGGTCGGATTTTCTATTTTCTAAGCATTTACTCTGACGACACTACGGTTTATTCTCGCCTAGATCAAGGATCTGCCCAGGCTGACAAAGCAATAGTCGCTGCTGAGGTTGAAAATAATCTCCAGTCCGTTGTGGACTGGGGTAAGAAATAGCTCGTGAATTTTAATGCTTCCCAAACGAAGCTGCTATCTACTAAATATTACAGATAATCGCTCCTACCATCCCCACTATTAGTATGGATCAGTCTCACTGAAAGTAAAACACGGGTTAACTCGCACAACTGACCTAAAGTGGAATGACTATGTCGAATCCATAGCTAAATCTGCTGCTAAGAATGTCGGTTCTCTTTGCAGGGTCAGGAATCTTTTTTCCCGTCTGAAACAATCATGACGTACAAATCTACCATCTGCACGTGCATTGAATACTGCTGCCATATCTGATCAGGTTCTACCTAAGAGTCTTTGACCATATGATGATCGATTCCAACATGACAGCTCGGATACAGTCGCTTTCTCACCGGCACAATGTGGCTTCCCTGTGTCTCATCTACAAATACTTTCACGGCTTCTGCTCCGATGAATTTAGCTCAATGCTGCCCCCTATATACGAATTTACTCGAGCCACAAGATTAGCAATTAGGTTCTACCCTTTTACTGTGAAACCAATAAAATATAAATAAAAATTCTACTCTAACAGCCTCTTTACTCGCACTTCCCGCTTGTGGATTTCCTTTACGTTTACTTACTTTCCCGACAGCTACAATGTCCAAGAATTTAAATGTAAAGCCAATAGTCATATCCTGTCTCACTAATCTGCATCCCCTCTCTCATACTCCTTTCTGCGTCCACTTCAGTTTCATCAGTATTCTCATTCTTCTCTTACCCACTTCCTGACACCTCTCTATCCTGTCACTCTTTCTCATAACTTTCCTCCTATGAAACCCGTGCACAACAGTGGCAGTAAATGCCTTGCTTAGAGTGATACGATTATAAAAAAATAAAAAATTCTCAAATATCTTAGCAATGGCTACAATAGAGCTACTGTTGTTTTTTTTTAAATGCATTGTAGTCTCCCATTGCGTTTTGATGCAGTGGATCTCATTTCGGAAGGAGAAATCGGAGATCCACGTTCGCATTCAACTTGAATTCACATATTCACTTTCGCGCAAATACCCTTAAGAAATGTGAACATCTTGATTAATGTCATTTCTCTTTGAGTTACATGTCATACATTTAGCTCTTCGCCATTTTTTAAAAATTTACCTTAAATTCCGTGTCGCAATGTAAGGTAAATTAATTTTTAATAAGAAATCAATTTAATTATGCATATAATTGTTATATATATATATATATATATATATATATATATATATATATGTGTGTGTGTGTGTGTGTGTGTGTGTGTGTGTGTGTGTATTTATATATATAACACTTTTTTCAACAACACAAAATGTTATACTCAATGCACGAGGATAAAAAAAACATCTGAAACTAAACAATCTTAAAGATATCCAGGAAAGTGGGTGAAAACGCTTGAAAAGTTAATAATTATGGAACATTTTTACATTCCTTATCACTAGCAACATGAAAACATGTACGAATACTGGAAAAGAACGAAATGTTCACCACTGACTTGCTACCCAGGTCTCAACCATATCCGTATCCCCAGACATAAGTGCAAACCGCATTTCTTGAAGCTTATTTTTACACACAACTGTCGTCATTTCCATCGAACGGGATGGGACGAGCAAGAGTGAGGGTGATCTAACGTGAGGAAGAGGAAGACACCCACATCCTCAACTGGGCTTTCACCAGGTTCAACATATTTTTGCATTCCTGTACCCCGTCATTACCTAAGATTTCTCATTTAATATATTCTTGTTTGGGTATGTCATAATAGGTACTTTTTCCTCCTAGCATAACCTGCACACATTATCCCCAAATACTGTTAGACTGAAATTTACTATACTCCATTTCACATTAGGAATTCTATTGTTTTTTGTTTTCTTTAGCTCGCAGACGTAGCTAAGGAGTTTGGTACAATTTCTGTGCTTTTCTAACTTAAATGATTACTATGATTGCACAATCTTCTTCTGAATGTGCCCTCTGTTCATCCCATATAAACTTTCCTCTGTCCATTGAAATCTTCCACTTCCGCTTGATGCATCACTTCTTCCGTTTTACAAGCATTATTCAGCTGACATTTAATTTTTGTCCTTGCATTAACTGACTACTGGTCTATATAGTATCATTTTTACGATTATATATATATATATATATATGTATTTTTGAATCATCTCACCCCAAGCAAAGCATTCTACTGCCACTGTTGCGCAGGTGGGTACATAGGGGAAAGTGATGAGAAAGAGGGGTTAGTTATAGAAAAGTCAGGAGGAGGTTAATGGACGAATGAGGATACCGAGGATGGGGGTGGAGTAGATAAAAAAAGATCTTGAGAGAATGGATGCGACTATTGGTCTTACATTTAAATTCCTGGAGATTGTAGCTGTCGGGGAAGCAAGTATATGGAAGGGAATTCCACAGGTAGGAAGTGCGTGAAAAGAAGTTGTTAGAATAGAAATTGCGGTAACATTTTATCGGTTTCACTGTAAAATGATGAGACCTAGTTGCTAGTCTAGTAGCTCGTGTAAATTCATACAAAGGAGACGCCAGTGATCTAAGTTCATTGGCGCAGAGGCCGTGAAAGTATTTATAGAAAAGGCACAAGGAAGCCACAACACGCCGGTGAGACAACGACTTCAGCCGAGCTGCCCAGTCGGTATCGATCACATTACAAATTCTCCGTTGTTTTTTGTCAAGAACCTCGAGGTGAATATCAGGGTCACCCGACCAGATGTGGCAGCAGTATTCAATACACGAGCGGAGAGTAGATTTATATATGTGCAGGATGGACTAAGACGGTAAAAACTTCCTGGCCGTGCACAGTGAACCGACTTTCTTAGCAGTGGATTTAGCAATGGATTCGATATAGTCATTCCACTGGAGACCCGCTGAGAGTGTAAAGCCAAGGAGATGTAGTGTTTTACTCTCAGGGAGGCTAGCCTGTGCCACGCTAATGGGGGCAGGAGCGATTATCTATAATGTTTAACAGATAGCAGCTTCGTTTTGGAAACATTCAAATTTACGAGCCATTTCTTACCGCAGTCCACCACGGATTGAAGTTCCTTCTCAAGCTCGCCAGCGAGGTTCGCTTTGTCAACCTCAGCAGATTTTTGATCGAAGCGAGAATAAACGGTGGTGTCGTCGGCGTTAATACAATGAACGTCTCTTATATTATATTTGATCATGAGCCGTTCTAAAGCTCGTGCGTTTGATTTAATTCCGGTCAAAAATAAAGACAAAAGTTGTTCAACATTTGCATATTTTTTATTAAACTGTTCTTTGATTTAGGCTTTCAGCTGACATGAACTAACTTCAAAGTGGTTATACGGGCATTTAAACAAAGATATTTACCATCAAATGACCAGACATTCAAACAAAGATATTCACCATGAACAGGTCAGCATCAAACATAATAGATATTCAGCGTCTGTTGTATTTAACAGCATGTGTTTAAATAATGATCTGATGCTCCAATACACTATATATATATATTTGTGTGTGTGTGTGTGTGTGTGTGTGTGTGTGTGTGTGTGTGTGTGTGAGATTAAATAAATTGCAAACATTGTGTCTGCTTAATTTTAATAAAATCCATTCATACGCATGGATAATCTTTTAGCGTATTATAATTGAAAAATATCAGAAATGAGCTGTAACGTTGACTGATGTTATTATAATTCATTTTCCAATGTACCCACGTACTTTCAATCTCTTTCCGAGATTATCATGAAGGGTGTGATTTTTGATAACAAAAAATAACCGCAAAAATGTGTGGCTAAAAATGGCTGTAATTTTTTTTGCTTTAAATATTTTTTGTTACCATAACTCATAACCCTGAAGATGATCTCGGTGAGAAACTGAAAGTATTTGGGTACATCCAGAAATGAATGATAATAACATTTGTCGATGTTACAGTTTATTTCTGACAACTTTCAATTATAATACGCGAAAGATTATTCGTGAGTATGAACGGATTTTATTAAAAACAAGCAGACACAACGTTTGCAATTTATTTAATCTGACATGTCATAAACAAAATTTGTAGCCTAAATACACAAATTTTAAATATATATAATGTTCCAAGTCTCTCGCCGCCCCACTGCTACTTTGGCAACAATTTACATTCCCTGAACCAACCGTGTTAAACTTTCACGGCAAGGACATGACATCTTATTTACATAATAGCAAATGTCAATTCCATAATAGTAAACCATCCATATTTCCTCAGAAATTCCATCGGTGAGGAAAAAGTTCCACTCGAACAACTTCTTCCCGCGAATCACTGCGCTGTTCAATTGACTCACTTTACTAGTCGCTACGAATTAACCTATTAAAGTCAATGATTAACCGTTATCTTCCATTTCTGTACGCACAAATAACCTCGAGTGAACCCCGTGCCTTGTAAAATTTGAACCTTACTGTAAAAAAAAGTAATTTGATTTTTAGATTGTTTTTTTTATTCGATATGACGAGGGTAATATTAATTCTACTCTAAACTTTATTCTGATAAAGTGTATTTCGACTTTCAATTTGGATTTCCGATTTGAGTTTTGTTTAACGGCATATCAACCTATTTGGGTTATTTAATGCCGAAAATGTAGAGTTTAAAGATTTTTTTTAATGTTCGGTTATAGTAAAAAAGTTGATTTAGTCAGATTTTGACGAAAAACAATATGTTTATTTTATTTTAGAAAACTGAGGATGTCTTCTAGTTTCTTATTCAAAGATTTATTGCTGGTAATTTTTTTCCTTCAAAAATGTACGATGGCAATAACTTTTCTTAAAAAAAAGTATTGCTGGTAATATTTTTCTTTCAAAAGAGTATATATTTCTATAAAAGTATTTTTCATACTTTCATAGTGTTTTGACTCCCCAGTTTGGAGTTAGCTACTTATCCATAGCTGGGACCCTAACAGGTGCTACCACTCCGGGTCAGAGTGGACCTGGGAACAACAGCAATTAAGAGGTGGTTCCATGCTCCTCACAACCTTCCCAATCAGTGGCCTTGCAGCTGGATGCAGTTTACCGTCATACCCAGGACCGTTTTTCGACTTAGTATAGGATAAAACATAATAGTCATAATTAATACCATAGAGATTTCCCTAAGTAACTTTTCGTAATACAGGTACCAGATGGAAAAAAATCTTACCAAATCGACACCCTAAAAAGTAACTCTCGACAAATTAAATTTGCGTTTGTGAGGTCAGTAGATGGCAGTACACCCAAAACAACCCATGTCCAGTGTTTTTTTTAAAATTTCGCATACATGAGTGATCCTGTCTTGACACTTGAGATTTCAAACATAAACAATGTTCCTGAAGAGGGTGTTCTGTTGCCCTGATTTTTTTGTAAACGAGACACGTACGATCCGTGTTTTACGCCTGGCACGCATCTCATGATGGTGTGAATGTATTCACTACATAGTATACCGTTCCAGGAAGTCGTCGACTCCGTCTGCTATCCTCTTTTCTCAATAGGAGAAGATAGAATCGTCTATCGTCGATTTCACACTCTCTGCCGTCTTTTTTAAAGCAGTAGAAAATTATCTCTTGTTTCTCGTTTAGGATTAGGTTTCTGGTACATTCTAATGTTTACTTCAACTCCATCCGTCCAACATCTCCACCTAAAATTATGTACATTTGTTTACAACTGAATTAGTTGTATTTTTCTTTTCAATAAGAGTAGATATGTTCGTCTATCGCCCAGTTCACGTTCTCTTTGGTCCTTTGAACAGGATTAGAAGTCTATTCCTTGTTTCCAGTTTAGGGTGAATTTGTGGTACCATCTGGATTATTTTCCTCTGTAACCCTCTGTAACGAGTGACCCTTGAGCTTTAAACACAATGGATATCATTATAAAATAGATGATATTTTATTCTGACAAATATACAAACATGATCCAAATTATTATGTTAACGTTTTGGTTTGCTGTCTTTGTTCAAAACTAAACTTGACCCATTCATTTTGCTTACCTCCTATTCTACATCTATAATGATAAATATACTTCTTATAATAATAACTACATTGATGAATATGTGGCACAGAAATCCGAAGTGAAATAGGAATTGCGAAAAACTCATTCCAAAAGGTAGAGTTTCACAACTGGAAATCGAAAAGTTAATCAGCAGAACATTCTGGAATATATAAGAATGAGAATTTGACTCAGAGTATATGTTCAAGGAAGTTGGTGCCACTAAGAAAAACAATGATTGTTCCCTATATGGTTAAAATCTAGTGATACTCTGTTGATGGAGAAGGGTATAGCAGGAAAGAGTAATGTGACAAATGAATCTAAGAACTAAAACAAGTGGAAAGTTGTAGAGCGTTATAAGTACCCACGTACGGGAAATATACGATATATATAAAAATAAAGAATAAGAGTCAAAGATGAAGTCTATAGATTAAATAAGTGAAAAGCTACTGAAAATGTCTCGTTTAAAAAATTCTAGCAAAACTATGCAACTGTATCTTGCGATTAACAATGAAAAAATAGCTTTAGATTTTAAGACAAAACAGACTGATGCGAAAGAGCAATCTCAAGTAATTTATCAATAGCAGATGCTGATATTCAACGAAAGTATAACGCTACAGAAAATGTTCAGATATTCATCAGTAATGGACGTGAATGACCTATCTTCTACTTTTGTTTCCATCATTATAGCGACAGAAACCTATTCGATTTTTTCACCACTCATTAAAAATATAAACGGTTGCCTAACTAATACGTCTCATCCATTTTGACGAGTCATTTAAAGTCTGTAAGACGAACAATGTTATTTATCTAAACGAATTGATCTTACATTAAATTACTTTTAACTAAGACCGGTGGCTAATGCAACAAACGAGACAATTCAATAACGATAAAAGAGAAAGAGAAAGTGTAACTGAGTTGTGCAAAAAGATAAAAAACGACGGCAGTGTTTTGCATTAAATGTTTTAAAACTGAAGAAGAAATTTATAGTAGTATGAAAATCGAAAACAAAAGAAGTTAATGATTATCCAGGTTGTAATGAGAATGAAGGGAAAGAAGAAAAGAAAGAAAAAATGAAATAAAAGAACATTTCTAGATGTTAAAGGAAAGAAAATTAATTATTATAAAGATAAAAGGAAAATAAAAACATTTGTAGAAATAAATGAAAATTGGGTGATACATAAATAAATAAATAAATAAATAGAGAAAATAAAAAGAATAATTAAAGAGAGAAAGAAAATGAGAAAGTTAAAGTCAATATGAAAGAGGAAAGAAAATTAATGATTATAAAGATGAAAGGAGTTTTTTAAGAAAAACTTTTGATGAAGAATCAAGAAGAAAGAATCATGTTGGAAGAAAGAAAAGAAAAGAAAAAAGAAAAAATAATAGAAAAAATTAAAATGAATAGCTATAAAAAAGAAACAAATCCTCTTAAGGAAGAGAAACATAAAAAAGAAAGTAAACTGATATAAGAAAGAAAAGAAAAACAAAAATGAAAAAGAAAGAAAATGAACGAGTGCAAAGATAAAATGAAAATGAAAAATGAAAGAAGCATAAGCAGATATCTACATGAAAAAAAAGAATGAATGAAAAGTAGACAAATCTAAATTATGTAAACCACTTGATGAAGGAAAACCAAAGAAAAACTAAACAGTAGGGAATTCTTTCATGAAAGAAAAGCGAAATGAATATATGAATGAAACAAACAAAATGTACGAATAAATAAAGTAATGCAGAAATAAAGGCGGGTGTAAAACAAAATTCATGATGAAAAATAGCAATAGAAACTGAATTTCTGTTTGGGGAAATCAATGAATAAATTAATACGAAAGAAAGAAAAAAGAATGAAAAAAGTAAGAATGTATAAATATTAGTAAATAAAATAGCAATTAACACGAAAGAAAGAAAAGAGAATGAAAAAGTAAGAATGTATAAATATTAGTAAATAAAATAGCAAAAAAAAGAAAAAAAGAAAAAAGAATGAAAAAAGTAAGAATGTATAAATATTAGTAAATAAAATAGCAAAAAAAGAAAAGAAAATTGAAAGAAAAAGTCAGGTAATATGAACATATTGATGTAGAAAGAGACAAAGAAATGAATTAATCGTCTGAGTCAGTGATTGGAAAAATGAGTGAATGAAAATAAGAAAAATATAAACTTTTAAAACTATTTGATGACGGAAGAAAAGAACGAAAAAGTAACTTGAAATGAACATTTAGATGTACAAAGAATGAAAGGAAAAGAAAGAAAAAACAGAGAAATAAAGAAAAAGAAAAACACAGAAAAAACGCAAAGTAAAAAGAAAGAAGACAAAGGAAAGGAAATGAAAGTTTGGATGTACAAAGAAAAAAGAAAGAAAGATAAAAGAAAGAAAGAAAAAAGAAAAAAGAAAAAGAAAGAAAGAAAGAAAGAAAGAAAAAGAAAGATAAAAGAAAATCGTGAAAAAGTAAGAATGAATAAATATGAGTAATTAAAATAGAAAGACAGACACTCGAAGTAGAAAGAAACAGAAAAATGAAAAAAAAAAAAGAGAAAGAAAAAGAAAAAATGACTTGTCTCGATAAATGCAAGAATGAATAAATGAAAAGAAGAAAAAATATTCCAACCATTTCATGAAGGAACAAAAGAACAAAAATGGAAGCTGAAATGAACATTTGGATGTACAAAGAAAATAAAAACAAATAACTAAAGAGAGAAAGAAAAAAGAAGGAAAAGATAAGAAAAAAGTAAAAAAGAAAACTAAGCAGAGTTCTGGATTAAAAAAAAAATACCGAAAGAATGAATAAAAAGTGGGGAAAAGAAAAATGTTTTAAAGAAGAAAAAAAAATGAAAGAATTATGAAATCAAAAGAAATAAAAAAAAAGCAGTGAAAAAGATAAAATAAAGCATAAGTGTAGTTAAAAAAAAGAAAGTAAAAATTAAAGATTTTTTTTAAGAAGAAAATCAAATGAGAAAAAATAAAGAAAGATAAAGAAGTGTAAGGTAAAGATCAAGGTGAAAGAGAAAGGGTATCACAATTATATGGAAAACAGCGTTGAGAGTTATACACAAAGAATAACGAAAAAGAAACAGTGGCGCGAATAATCTCCCTTTTGAAAAAAACTAAGTAAAAAAGGAAACAGTAAAGGTAAGAAATGGGTAAAATTTCGTTTTATCTCCCGACGGCTTTTTCCCTTCAAATTTATCCAAAATAGCATTATCTCTGTGCAAATGTATATACTGAACTCAAATCAACAATTAGTTTTGGAAAAAAACGAACTATATCTTGTACTTTTTCTCTCCCCTAACTCTCACGAAGTCAAATAATTAACTGCAGAATGACGTACTGCATAGGCAACGAATTTCGGCCGATTTACTCCCGCCTGTTTACTTCCGGTTCAGAAAATAATGCGCAGGTTGAGGAATACAAAAAAAAGCGCATTACTTTCCTAACCGGAAGTAAAAAGTCGGAAGTAAATCGGCCAAAATTTGGTACTTACGCAGTACGTCATACTGCAGTTAATTACATGACTTCGTGAGAGTTTTGGGAGGAAAAAAGTGCAAGATATCTTTCGTTTTTTTATGGACATTTACATTAAAAAAGTAAGTTTCTTCAATAACTAATTGTTGATTTGAGTTCAGCATATACATTTACACAGAAATAATGCTATTTTGGATAAATTTGAAGGGGAAAGTTCGTCGGGAGTTAAAACGAAAATTTACCAAGAAATGTTTGAAGAAAGAATTATGGAAAAGAAAGAGAAAACTACAAAAAAATGAAGAATGATTAAGCAAATATTTGGACGACAAATGAATGAAAAATGAAGGAGAATGTTTGATGAAAAATGAGAAACAATAAAATAAAAAAAAACTCAAATTTTTTGAGAAAAAGACAAAGAAAAAACTAAATTGCAAAATGAAGAGAAAATCTAAAAGATCAACATGATAAAACATTTTTTTTAAAAAGTTCAAAAAGAAATTCAGAAAGAAGACCAAACGAAAATGTGTTACAGAGAGATGAACGTACAATAAAGGGTAAAAAAACAAATCAAATACAAATAAGTAAAAAACATTTAGTTTCTATTCTTTGATCCGTGTGAAAAAACAACAACAACAACAACAAAAATCAACAACACTTCGCACGAGCAATAGATTTCAAAGGGGATCCATTTTTATCTCCTCCGTCAACAAATAACATCTATGGCGTCGAAAGAGAGTAGAGCATAAATACTTGGGGCGCCAACCTTTTAGAAACAAGCAAAGACATACCCGTATTTTTATTGGGTGTCTTTTTTTGTTGTTTAACTCTTGAAAAGAATAGATGCTTTAGAATGATTGATATCTTCAAAGTGATTGATCGTCTACTAGACTAAAGCAGATACGCTTAAAAACATAGAAAAATAACGAAGGCTACAAATCGTTGGCCATCGTAAACGGAACTCACTAAGAATTAACGTAAAAGAAAAAAATTCTCTTACTGTATAACTAGCAAAAAAGTGAGAAGAAAGGCAGCAGTAAAATACATAAAAACAGTAACGTTGAGGTAGAATTGGTAATTTACAATGTGTTTACAAAAGTCTGCCGAAAAAGATTTCCGATTTGCTTATAAACCGAAAGAAAGAAAATAGACAGACGAAAATATCTCTGATCAAAATTTTTAGTGATATGTCTACAACGTTTACAAAATGAGAAAAAATTGTACAGTATTATTGGACTAAAGAAATGTTATCTTTTTTTTAAACGAGGGTTATAGTTCTGCGTAAGAGTCAAGATAGAAGCTATGTCTTCTTATGTGTTAGCTATTTATCAAAGTTTAAGATCATGAGTTAGTGCCGAAGATAATAGCTAGATGTTTGGCCTCGTGTTTAAAATTGTTAAACATTTGCCAGCAACTCTGACGCTCATGTGTTAGTGCCAAAATAGAAACTACACTTTTAGCTAGTGTGTAAACGAGTTAACTATTTCCCAATAAATCTTAGCATCATGGGTTAGTGGCTAGATAGAGGCTACATCTTAGCCTTCACTTGCGAGTTACTTACCAATTTCTTTACAGTTTTTACTATCTTGCGTTAGAGCTAAAAAGAAGCTGGATTTCCAGACCCTTTTATACACTAGTTACCAGCTCCTTAGCAAAATTTAAGATCATGCGTTAGGCCAAGATAAAAGCTATACTTTAAACTTCACGTGTGAGCTAGTTACCTATTTCTCTGGAATCCTGAGTTAGAGCCAAGATAAAAACTAAATTTTCAGGCCCGTGTATACACTAGTTACAAGCTCCTCAGCAAAATTTAGAATCAATTAAAACTAAAATAAAAATTTCAAGAAAACTTTTTCATTTATAAGAATTCAGTGTAAAGGTTAGATATAGAAAATGAGTGCAGGTATCTAAAAGCGAATTAACTCTTTCTTAGCAAAGCTTAGGATCATGGGCCTAGTGCCATTATAGAAGCTAGATTTTTGCTTATTGTGTAAGCAATTTACGTATTTCTCAGCAAAGTTTAGCATCATGCATTAATGTCACGATAGAAGCTACCTTTTGGCTTCGTGTAAACTTATTTCTTAACAACATTTTTGGTCTTGCGTTAGTGGCAGATTAGGAGCTAGATTTTTAACTGCGTGTTTAAACGAGTTCTTTATTTCTTAGCACTGTTTGGCATCTTTCGTTAGTGCCAAATTAGAAGGTAGTTTTAATCGTCTTTTTTAACGAGTTCCACATTTCTCTGCATTGTTTAGCATTCTGGGTTAGTGTCAAGTTAGAAGATAGATTTAAGCTGCGTGTTTAAACGATTTTCCTATTTCTCTACGCTGTTTAGCATCCTGCTTTGGTGCCTAGATAGAAGCTAGATTCCCGTTTCCGCGTGTAAGCTAGTAACATATTTCTCAGCAAAGGTTAGGATCCTGCGTTAAAGTCAAGATAAAATCTTAGTTTTTGGCCTCGTTTGACATCCTGTCACTTTCAACCATACCCTCACTTTCTTCCTGATTTGTCATCCATTTCCATTAAACTCATTAGGCACTTTTATCTCTGTTCTCGTCTAGTTATATAAAAGAAGAATGTACTTTTTAAAGATTCTGCTGCCAAATTAAATATATATTTTTTTTTCTGAGAATGATAGACACTTTGCTGACAATAGTGTTAAGTATATAACATTCTATTGATCCAAAAAATAAATACTGAAAAAAGAGAAATATATTGTCCATTAAAGTCTGCCACGTGACAGAAATATTCAATTACATCGCAACTGGAATGGAATGCTGCTATTATTTCAAATCAAACAGACCAAAATTTCCAGTTCTAATTTTCAAAATCCATATGACTGAGACTTTCGTAATATAATGGAAGTAATAATGGAATAATTAAAGTAATAATGAAAATGATTGGATGAATTCGCTGATTAATGGAATGACAATGGATCATTTAAATCCCGACTGGATGACATGAAATCCTTTGTGACATTTAACTAAATGAAGAGAGTTGGCCAGGGATTATTTCGCGCAAGGAGTTGAAGAAGTTAAGTCATTTTTCTGCCGGCATGTACGCTGTGGTAATGTTTCTCGTTAATCAGTTCACACCTAGCATGGTAAGAAGGCTACCAAGACAAATATTTATTGGAAACAAGAGTTTTGTAATTTGCTTGAAGCATTGTGTATATTTGGTGTATGGGTAGGTCTTGAAGGCTATCACAAGACGTTTAGTAAAATAAAAGAAGGCAAAAAAGGTGTTGGGTATTACTTATTAATATTTCGTGATCGAAATCTCATCTTCAGAATGGTAAGAGAGCTTGTTTTCACGTCCTCTCGTCGACCTTATCTTTCAACGAATGGTCATCATTCGCTGCTAGTGCTGTCGTTAATTTTAGTGTGTGTGTGTGTGTCTGTGTGTGTGTTCGTGTGTGTGTACCTTTAAATGTGTTTGTGCATGTATGTATGTGTGTGTT
Organism: Ascarosepion bandense; assembly: GCA_037127315.1. Lineage (NCBI taxonomy): Eukaryota > Metazoa > Mollusca > Cephalopoda > Sepiida > Sepiidae > Ascarosepion > Ascarosepion bandense. The sequence continues at coordinate 3,673,732 of JBBBDQ010001127.1, forward strand.
TATGGTTTATATATGTGTGCGTTGACCGAGAGTGGGATTTGCCTTTTTCGCATCTTTGTTAATGTGATAGTGGGCGCCGCTGATGATATCTGTCTGCTTTAATTTATGGTTTGTGTATGTGCGCGTTGACCGATAGGAGGAAATGTGCCTTTTCGCATCTCTGTCAGAGTGGTAGTGGGCGTCGTTTTACGACTTGGTGTTATAGCTAAACACACATTCCAACATACTATCCACCGGAACACACCCACACACACACACACACACACACACACACACACACGCACACAAACACACACACATATATAAAATGAACACAGAAGATGCAATAAATATACGCACATAAACCATAAACACACATACATGAAACACATGACCCTTTCACGCACACGAACACACGAGAACGAATATGGGATGGCAAAACAATGTAACAATAAACACGCCTCCAATTAAAGCGGATTGATTTTGATCTCGAAATATTAATGAATAATAAATAGATAATACCCAACATCTTCTTTACCTTTCTTTATTTTACTAAACTGATGTAAGGAATGTGTAATGAATACGCATACCTTCGTTTTCCCTCATAGTAATGTGATATGTAATATGGCTGGTGTTAGCCATATATACAGACGAAGGCGAGGACGCAGAGAGGTCTACGTCCATACGTCTAAACAACGAGAGGTCTACAGGACTTCGACTATTGGTCTACGTCTATTTGAATAAGCATACGTCTCAAGATACTGCATACGACAAGTAGTGTCCATTACATCTATTTGCTAGATTGTTCTACCCGGTTACATTTGCCTAAACCGCTCAACTACCTCGACATATATCTTTTTCTGGAACATATCATAAATTCATTGTGATAGCCTTCAAGGCCTACCCATAATTTATTGGAAAGGCACAGGATGTGCGTTGTAGTGCATTAGATCTCGGCTCGGAACGAGAAATCGGGGAGCCGAGTTTGAATTCCAGCTGAATTCATTGCATTCACTTACGCGCAAATAACATTGGGAAAGGTATAATCTGCCCATTCCTTTCAGATATGGGTTAAATAACAGGAGAGATTGGGTTCTATAGCCTTGGTCGGCAACCAGACTACCACAGAAAGCAATGGCAACCTACTGCGGGATAATCTTCTGCCCAGTCAGTCATGTATCTTTCAAGACATGATCACACAAGCGTGTATCACGTATGGCACTTGACTGACTGACAGGGAAGCTGCGTTATAGCAGAAAGAAAGTGACTGAAGCCGGGATGCAAGGTCAGAACCTATAACATTTACATTTTATCTAGAACTAGCAGTATAACCCAGCTTTGCTCGGGTGTAATGAATACTTTAAAACTAATCCATGGTCCTGGAGCTCAGACTCTTTGGACTTTAGCAGAAAAGACTAAAAAGCAATAGTTGTCTCCAGTTAAAGCAAAACTGTAGACTGAAAGAAAAATGAATGGATGTAAGTCAAATTTTGATTTCCTGGTATTGATATGAAATAAGTTTTTTTCGTTGTAAACTGAAATTTGAAGGCTAAATAAGTCCTCTGAGTAAATGATATCATGACTGAGACTAAGAACTACAATTATACCTACTTAGAGCCAAACCCGAAGCAAAAACTAAAATAAAATGGCTGAAAAAAAATACAAACATACAGGCAGATAAACCGACACACAAACAAACATCTTGACTTTTATATATATATATATATTATCGATTTTCTGCACTATTGTAAGAACTGCAACCATGAAACCTCTGAATATCGTTTCTTATGTCTTTGTCTTTGGGTGTATCAAATTTGATGAAAATCGGACCACCCCTTCTATAACCCGATTTTTTCGATTATCGATTTTCGATATTTATCGGGGGTACCTCGACACAAAACCAAGCTAAGAACACTCGCAGACGCTTATAGTACAACTGTGTAAACTTTTAAGAAAATCGGTTCAGCTGTTTCGGAGTCTATAGATAACGGAGACACACACACACAGACAGACACATACACACACACATACACACACACACAGACAAATTTCCATTTATAAATAAATTTAGATTTCTAGAAGAAACGCAACAACCAGACCCGAAACAATATTCAGTGCATTGTCGAATGGTAGACATATAAATATGTTGATAGTTTCTCGTGACGAAAAATCATTTCATCACGACACAGTGTACCAACTTTCCAAACAGTAAAGGTATCAATTGAAATTTGCTATAGAAGTTTCCAAAATAATTTTTCTGGTGGTGTGATGATGAGATTCGTTTAATTTTCGGCGAGGCACAGGAAATTTAGAATAAATAAAGAGGTTCACTAACTCATAGTAATTTACCAACTGTTCTCGTAGCGTCTGTAACGACAAACACACTAATATATATATATATAACATAAATATGTTATAATATCACGACAAAAGTAATTATTTTCTTTCCACACTTCTTCAGCATACAATCTTCCGTTTAAAAGATATATCTTAGGACCCAAAAAAAGAAAGATGCAGACATCAACACGGTGGAAATACAACGCTCTGCAATATTTTATATTAAAAGCTAAAAATTTCATTTTAAATTAAACAGTCTATTTCTTTCAGAAACTATTGAAAATAAATCTTAAACAAGACACATTGAATATGGGTGAAACAACTTTTTAAACTAGTCTGAACTAGTAAAAGACAACAACGTCTGTAAAATTGAAGATTAGAATTTCGTTACCAGTACACAGAAAAACTTGAAATTTTCTTTGAATATTTCACAGACAATACCTGTTTTGCCATATTTTGATAACTTCAGTGATCAATCTTCAGTTTAAAAGAGATATTTAAGGACCCAGAGAAAGAGAGAAACAGACAGAAACAGAGAGGATGGTAGAAATACAACGCTATGCAATATGTTACATTAAAAACACAATATTACATTTTAAATTAAATATTAATCTGTCTCTTTTAGAAACTATTAGGAAAAATATCAGAAGTAATTTAGGAATGACGCATAGGACCACTGATCAACCGTTCTTTGAAAGACGTACCATCCTGCATAAGGATCTTTACAAAACATCTTTTTCATCTGTCCTTTCCTCGTCAAAGAACCAGAAATACTCCGAATGGCGTAATCAGACATATTCATCTATTCAAAGATATACCAATCTATGTACACAGACATTTCAATATGGAAATTCGGTTTACCATGATAATTCTCCAAATTAGTGACCACAACGTCCAGCTAATTGCAGATGAGCTAGAATTAGGTCTGTATGCTAATAAAATATTTTAAAAAGCAGCGTTTATTCACCCGTGTTCCAGAAAGTTCAGCACTGGAACCTGCATTCCATTGAATGTTGTTGCTGTTGTTGTTGTTGTGGTTGTTGTTGTTCAACATGTGGGTATCTCTACAAATCAGCTCATATCAATTACTAGATCCTGAAGAATATTTTCATCGCTGTAATTTATTACCACAATATGGTTCATGTCCGACTCTACAGATGCGCAATTTTAGTGTCATAAAAGAGAACAGAACAAATTCAAGCTATGTTTAGTAAAGAAACCCAGAAGCAGTACAACGTCTCTAGAATAAGACAAGGGCATTCCTCTGTGTTCATCAGATATAGAAAATTTGGTTAGTCAAGTCTTTTGATCAGTATATTATTGACACTTTATTTTTTGCACCTGCTTAACTCGTTTTGATCCGCATGCAAGCAGGCTACTTATTTTTTTAATTATTTCACTCCAAGCAATGCGGTACCGCGACTGATGTGCAGGGGCCACGTAAGAAAGTTAAAGTTTTAGACAGGAAAAGAGTGGAGAAGAACCAGCTACAGGAGGTGAAAGAGAAAGAGCAAGAGAAGGATGTAAACATGGGAGTAAAGAAAGTTACGAAGGTATTGAGAAAGGAAAAAAACAAGATATACGGAATGATGTGGAATGAGCTGGAGTTTAGTGGGTAAGAGATGGGAATTAACATTGTATTCAAATTCTTGGAGGTTATAGCCGTCAAGAAAGCAAGTGTATTGAAGAGAGTTCCACAGGCGGGAAGCGCGAGAAAAGAAGCTGATGGAGTAGAATTGTTGCCTGCATTTAAGTTCTGGAATTTGCCTTTCTAAATAGATATAGTTTCCGTAGCAATTCAAAAATACCTTTCTGCTCTAGTATATCAAATACATTCATATAATTTGTAAAACATAAGTGCCTATTCCCCAAAACTGCCGATTTATGAAAAAAAAAAAGGCTAGGATTTTCAATGTTTATTTTCAAAGAAAAACGGTGCCCCATATTGAATTTAGTGCAAAAACACTTGTTGCAGTATTTTCATTGTGTTCAGGAAGCCTTGTAACGTAACAATTTATATATTTGTTGTATCGCCGAGGTCGCAGAGCGATACGCAGAAGATATGTGCTTAGTATATACAGCACAATATCCGTGCTAAGGGATATTAATATAGATATGACTACACGATAAGACAGAACAACAAATAGTAGAAAAGCGGAGAGTTTAAATCGTTGAAGTCGCAGAGATCAATTTCCGATAGTAATCGTAAATGACACTCCGAATTCTGGGATTTACCACCATCTCACCAAGGTTGATGCGACACAAAGTTAATTAAAGTGGGGACTCTGAGCCCTTAAGCTCATCCCAAAAATATCCCGTAGATCCAGAATAAGGTTGGGTCGGGTCCTTGTCTATTCGCACCAGACGAAACTCTACCCTTTGGCGGAGGCCCTGTCTAGGTCCCTCTCCCATCGGTAGTAGTGTGTTGACAAAGAGAGAGTTTGAAAACGTCTCAATGACATTCTGAATTGTAAATCTGACTGCTTTTATTTTCATTTTATAGATATTTTGGTCCACTAAGCATTTCATTTCCACTCCACTCATCAGTATTCTCTTCCTTCTCATACTCCCTTCTTGACACTCTCTGTAACTTGTCACTCTTTCTCATAACATTCCTCCTATGTAATCCCCTGCACAACAGTGTCAGTAAAATGCTTTGCTTGGGGCCACGCGATTATATATATAAAAAAGACTATATAAAAAAAAGGAAAATGGCCTTATAAAAGAAGACACGTGTGCTGATCTTCTTATTACGGCAGTCTCTTCAGGACAACATCCCCACAACTGATAAAGAGACTAGAGGCACTTCTTGCATGTGAAATTCACTTCCGCCTCCATGTTTTCCAGCTAATTTTAATCTTCAAAATGTGCAATCTCAATTACTATCTACTGTGTCCAGATTAACTCTTCTTTTGTTCTCGCTTCTTTGTAATGTCTCTGTATTTATAATTCTTCCCTACCCAGTAACAGCTTGTTTCTTAGTGACTTTACCACCATGTTTAGGGGAGGGGAGACTCGATTAAAAAAGGAACGCTGTCCCAGATAAATTCTGAGAAAAACATGCGAAAAATATGTGAGTAATTAGGAAGTTTTAAAGAATATCATAACAAAATGTAAAATCTTGCTAATAATAAAAATGGGCAGTTAATTTTTCTGAAATACATAACGAGAAAAGTAGACTTTGAGAATTTCATACTTACTGGACATACAGGAAGCATGAAGAAAAGCAGCAAGTAACGATTTTCTGGGAATTAATATTAGAACAGGGAAATGGCAGACTTGATTATAAGTCCAGTCTTAATAAGAGATACAGATTATAAGAAGGTTGTAGACGGCCATACTCGTCTATGTCATGCAGAAGAAAAAAAGAATAAGCTAAACCAGTGCAGACTTTTTATTTAAATAAGAAAATATGCAAATATTACGCTGGACTTATGACTAGAGGTTTGTTTTCAAAGCTCTAAATTGATATCCAGTGAGGTCATCAGGATTTCAATGAGCATAGGTTTTATAGACTGACAAATACAGTTAACATCATCACATTTTATATTTAAGCAGTGAATTATAACGTCTTCTCTTCTTCTTCTATGTGCCATGTCCCTTTTCGACGTAGATAATCATGGCCTTCCACGTCTTCCTATTTTTGATGGCTCTTAGCACGCTATCTCCTGTTAACCCCACCAAAAACCCACTCTGCTACCCACCTGCTCAGGCCCGTGAAATAGGTTATCCGCTGCTTTCCCCTGTGTCCCTTCCCCTCCATCTGACCTCTGAGTATCAGATTCTCCAGTACCTCTCTTCTCATCACATGACACTGAAACTTTACCTGTCTTTTCCTGATGCTCAGTATTAATTTTCGTTTCCATCTGTTCCAAAACCTCATCATTGCTCACAGTCACGATCCCTGATATCCGCAACATCCTTCTGTAGAACCACACAGAAATTCCAACATTAAATCTGTTCTTCAGCATTGTATATTTTAACTAACATCTTTCTTAGCCAATAGATTTCGACCGAAGAATTTCCTTGATACTCTGGTAATATATAATTTATAAAACAGAAAACTATTTTGTTTTACATTCAAAGTGGCTTGAGCTTCTTCTTGTAATGACCATAATGAATTACTCTTGATTTGTCGGACATTATTTAACGGCCGGACCGAATTCCAGCCTTCCAAATGATTTACGAGATAAAGTTATTTAATAGTATCTTTACTGAGTAAATTACCGGCCTAACCCTGTTATTATGTATCGGTTAGATATGTATGTGACCTTTCCAGTGTTATCTGAAGTAGAAATATAAAATATTAGCATACATCAGAAGAAAACGTAATGTTCATAAAAAGAATAAGTAGATGTATAACAAAATTGGAATGAATATAACCTCGACCTCATCCGTAGCAACAAATGTATAAAACCAAGGTGAAAGTGATCGCAAACTTAAATCCCGACAAGATTATCTAACAAGTATAGAATCACAGAAACAGAGCCTGAGGGTAGTTTAGTTGAGATGCCGTCAAACTTGGAGGATTTCAAGATCGATAAGATCACTGGAACAATGAAGGAAACATACCACAGCTGCAAAATACCCGAAGATTATAGTGGATCTATTTTCATAGCAATGTCAAAGAAGCCAGTGCTGATGAAGGCGAAAATCGTCGAATGATCACTTTCAGTTTCATAAAGCTAAATAAATATAACATTCGAATGATAATGATCTTCTAAGGGAATTACACTAAAAACAATGTGAAAACGACGTTGCTTGATTCAATGAAAATGATTCAAGAAATTATAACTTTATAATCAAAATGCAGTCAGGAAGACTAATGCAAATGGAGAAAGACCTAGAACTTACATTTCATAGAAAAGACAAAATCATTTTATAAACGGTAGAACGACGACCCACTTGAAACCCTAGCATGTCTTGATTTATATAGTGGATATGTGGAGTGATGCCATAGCATTTCGGATTGAGAAATCAGAGAGCTGAGTTCGAATTCCAGTCAAATTTATTAACTTCACTTAATTGGGAAAGGTATGAATCCATCTCCTCTCCAGTGATAGGAAAAAAGGGTGGCTGCTGGAAAACCCATCGAGAAAAACGAAACTCCGCTTAAAAAAGTTTAATAGCAGGAGAGGCTCTGGTTGGCAACCACTATACTGTGAGAAAATCTTCAAGCGATATCTTACAACAGAATAAATTTGCTTCTGTTTAACCAGATCATGTGCAATCGACCGGAATAAGTGATAATCGTACGGGGCAATAATTATTTTTCAAACGTCTAGATTAATCTCTGCATATTGCTTCCGAAAAAGTATGATCACCGCAAGTCTCAACAAAAATCCTGTGTGTTTCAGCTGCAGATTTTTTTTTAATAAAGTAGTGCAGTAAAATTCCCGCAAATACATTTTCTTTGTCAGGAAATCTGACAGGTTTAACGTCTTGAAAAACGAAGTTGTTTACAATTCGGTGAAATGAAACAAACTGAATTTTAAGCTTGCTTGTAGTACTTACTTATGGATGCATTACTATCTGAAACTACATACACACACAGTTATGGTCATCTGTTGAAAAACAGTGAGAACTTATTCAAGGTTGTAATACATGTTGTGGATCTTAGTCGCCAATTTGGTGTAGAGCTTTGGCGAAACTTCGCTGCAAACTTGTAGTGAGCCTTTTGTCCGGAAGTAAGCCACGGAACAAGGGGGTAGGTTCATAACAGTGCATTAGTATAACAAGAAACAAGATATTCAAGGAAGTGTTAATAATGAGTAACTAGAAAAAAGTAAGCCCGGAGGTATTAGTACGTTGCTTATTGCCTGAGTAGTAGCTGTCGTCACCTGCTGTTAACTGCCTTCGTTAGCTGCTCTCCAGAAGTCACGCAAGTAATTACATAGAGCAAGAGGAAGATTCTATTCTTCGTAGGAGGGCACCATAACAATACATAAATAAATAGATCTCGAAGTTGTCGAAAATATTAATGAACGAGAACAAGAAGAATCCTATCAACACCTAGGAGCCATCGAAGGCGGTAGAATACAACATGCCCTACCGAAGAAGAAAGTAAGAAAATAATGCGTGTGGGTATGCGTGTGGGTTTAAATACTGAGCTGAATTGCCAAAAAACAACAACAGAATATTATAATTACTTCAACTGTTCCTGTGGTGCTATACGTTTCCAACATCTTTAATTAGACCAGAGCTGACATTAAGTGAATGACGTCAAAAAGATTTAGCTTCTCACGTGCCACCGCATGCACCATCGTAAGGCTGATGTTGATCGTATCTAAGTGTTTAGATCCGAAAGAGGCAGAGGATTAGTTCAACAAGAACAGTTTTTAAAATCAAAATATTCTGACTTCAAAGATACTTGCGAACTGCACAAGACTGGATGACGCATGTGTCAAATGACATAAAAAAGGGACATATATTCAGTAATATTAAGAAAAAGATTCAAACGGAATTTAGATTTGGTGAAGAAAGGCAGATAGACAATATTACACTTACTTTAGTGGCAAAGAAACTAGAATAGAAAGCAAACGTAATATACATAATTCAGAAACGATGTCAATACTGTTAATGATCAATATTTTGCACATATCAAACAAGATGATGATAAACCCCGTACCCATAGTGGTTAAAATCTGAAATCAAAGTTTTTATTCTTGCTGCACAGCAACACTGCTTGATACCCAGAAATAACTAAACGCACACAAAGAAAAATTCTGTTAACATCAAATGAAGATTTTGTGTTAAATATTCAGAAACAGTTGATTAGGTTGCACTGTGTTACACCAACTGAATATGTAAATTGGCATGAAAAATTTGGCTAATATCTGCACTGAAAAATATACAATCTTGACGGGAAAGAAAATGCAAGTCTGGTAGAAACATCACCAAGACCCCGTTACAGATGTAGGACCTGTAACAGTTTCGTGGTATTTTAAAATACACACAGACTGAACAGGGAAAGTTTATTGTCCAGCCATGGTGATAAAAAACCAAAAGAACAGGCTGTGCTTTCGTATTGATATGACAAACCTTGCAGATGTACACTTGAATTTATCAAAATAAAAGGATCTTGAAATAATAATTCAAGTTGTAGTTAAAAGCCACGGATAGTTTGGCAAACTCATTGAAGCGATTCGTCGAAGTCCATGCAGTAAATAATTGTATAAAATTGTACTCACAAGTACCGCTCACATAAAGAGATTTATCTATATAAAATATATATAAAATATATCTTACTTTTTGTTTATTACAAAAAGGATCAGTGCGAAACGTCATTAAATAATATCAGGTATCTAGTTGAGTACCAGACGGAAGTACGTATACATCAGTAATCAAAGGAATTAATAATAATAATAATAATAATAATAATTAACACCGTGGAGTTTTTGACGTTACGTGTATTTGCTGGTCACCAGCTAAAGCTATAAAACCCAATCTGTCTTGTTATTTAATCAGTAACTGGAAAGAAAAGACATATCAATACCTTTCACAAGAGTATTTGCACATAAGTGAATGCAATGAATTCAACTGGGATTCGAACTCAGATTCCGAATTTTTCGTTCCAAGCAGGTATCCACTGCACCACAAGTATATTTCAGATGGTACGCAGGTAAAGTTTCTACAATTTTGTGATACTTTTACTCAAAAGGATAATTTTCGATCCTTTATAGAATGCACATACTGTTTCTCTAATGCTATTTTTGAATTTTTAGGCACTACAGTAAAGTTGTCAGGCGAACATCTAAAGCCCGAATTATTTTTCAAGCCTGACTCATCAAACACTTACCTACAACGCCGTTTTGATCATCCTCATTGATCTTCGTTGATAAAACCAAGCCCGAAGTGCCATCTTTTGCTCATAAGGCGAATTTGCATAAGTACAAAAGTATATTAAATGTATGTTAATGATTTCATTCGGTATTATGTTAAGCGTGTCTATGAAGAGTCGCGATTGAAACAAATTGCTAATGAAATAGCTAAGGATTACAATAATTTTATACCAGGACAAAATAACGAAAAATATTATTGATATTATACCATCAGTTATCAACTGGCACCGAAATTTTGCTAGAATTTCGAAATTACTATACGACAGCCATAGACACATTACGCAAAAATATTAGCGTTTTAAAGAGATTTTTTCCAACCCACCAATAATTTCTTTCAAAACAAAGCATTAAAAAATAAACATCAGGAAAAGTGTTAATAAATGTAAGCGTTCACATGCAAAGCTGTACTAACTTTTCGGATTTTTGCTCTCCCAAAAACACTCATACAAAAGGAAAACCATGTTTGTTTCCAACAATATGAGTCAAGTTAATTTTATCCCAAATACAAAAAGAAACATTACGATTTCCACAAGATTTGCAATTGTACTAATTCGAATTTAATATAAGACTCTCAATGGTGTAGTCGATATAAGCTTGGAACGAGAAATCAGAGAGCCGAGTTCGAATTCCAGTTAAATTACGCGCAAATACCCTCGTCCCTCCAGCTATGGGTTAAATAGCAGGACAAATTGGGTTTTATAATCTTAGTTGGCAATCAACCTACCGCAAAGCAGAATGACCGCGGGAAAATCTTCAGCCAGTCATGTCTCTTTTGAGACATGATCACCCAAGCCTGTATTTCTGAATGCACCCCCACTTTGCACAATGGAAAAATTAAATGAGACATTCAATTGACAGAGATATGATGCTAGACACAACAATGTGGCAGCTTGCAGATCATTTTTTTACAAACGACTATAATTTCGACAAGCATCTTTTGGAGCACATTCTAAAAAACATTCAGAATCCAAACTTTTGACCTTTGACACAGATGAGGGTAGTTACGAGTGAAAATTGCTAACTTCCATCCCCAGGGGAATAAACAGAGTAACAGGAGAGTTCCGTATGATTTATAATATGCAGTTTGATTAACTTCTCTTATTAAGGATCTACATTAATGATCTCCCTGATGCCATAAGATCCCAAGTAGGTATGTACGCCTCGATCAAAAATTTCGTGTGGGCGACAAAGCGAACCTATATAAATCTACCATCCGCCCGTGCATTGAATACTGCTGCCACATCTGATCGGGTGCCCCTGCTATTCTCCTCGGCGTTCTTGACAAAATACAACGGAGAGACTGTAATGTGATCGATAACGACTTTGCAGACCGGCTGCAGTCACTCTCTCACCGGCGTGACATGGCTTCCCTGTGGTTCTTCTATAAATACTTTCACGGCTTCTACTCCGATGAACTTAGATCACTGGTGCCCCCTAAGTACGAATTTGCACGAGATATTAGATTAGCACATAGGTCCCACCCTTTTACAGTGAAACCGATAAATATGTAACAGCAATTTCTACACCAACCGCTTCTTTTCTCGCACTTCCCGTCTGTGGAATTCTCTTCCACATGATTCCTTCCCCGACAGCTACATTCTCCAGGAGTTTAAATGTAAGGTCAATAGACACCTCCTAACACACTAACTCGCATCCATTCTTTCAAACACTCTTCCTTTCTGACCGACCCTCAGCCTCGGTATCCTTACTCGTCTATCACCCTCCTTCTGACATTTCCTATATCTAACCACTCGTACTTTTCACCTTCCCCTATATAACCCTCTGCGCAATAGTGGCAGTGGAATGCCTTGTTTGGGGTAAAATGATAAACAAACTAATCAACTAACGGAATATTTCAAACTGAGCAATTTTAAAATCATTTTATTCTTTTTAACGCGTTGATTACCACAATGGCATTTTTTTTTATCACAAAATATAGAACGTTTTTACAAAAAGTAATAATGTTTTAACAGATTTATGTATTTTTATGCTTGAAAAACATTTTTAAACATAACTTAAAGAAAGATGATTTGTTGAAATAATGTGTACGTTGTAAAACAAAGTATTTTTTGTTCTTTTATATAACTGTGTTCGTCTAATAGTTGAAATGACAGGAAGAGTTACGTCAATAATTTTGTTTAATAATAATAATAATAATAATAATGAACTGAGAGTATACTCAGTATAAAACAGGGTATAATTGAAATAACCGTTTAGTTGCATTAGTGTTGTTTAGTATAAAGAACTCTTTTTTAGTGTTTACAGTATATGGGAACATTAAACATGGAAGAAAATGGTTAACATTTATTTTTATCTTAAGCAAAAGAAAAGGTTCTCACAAAAATCTCCCAATGTTCTGGCTATTTTATTATAAATAGACAGAAATATAAAACAACGACGTGCAAATAAAGTCTGATAAATGTCCTACGGTTGCTAGGTCAAACGTGTTTGGTATCAATCAAACGAGGAAAATATGAAAATAACTAGCGTTATTTTAGGCAGGAGGGAACCAACATGCAGAAAATCCAAAAATCAAGAGTTGAATCACATTTTTAGTTTTGTTATGTTAATCATATTGATGTGTAGCATCCACAATGGATTTGCAATATATGGTATCGTGCAAAAAAAAAAATCATGATTTAATAGCTCTCATCTACGCATTTTGAGCCAAAGAATACACAGTATTAAATTTTGCAAAGCACTTTTGAAATTTCTGATCACTCACAATAACTTCTCTAGAAAAAGAACATTCTTTTTACAACAAACTAAAAAGCATGAAAATAATTTTAAAAAGTTTGACATGAAAAAAGTGTTTCATGAATATGATAGTCCTCAGAGAACAAGAATATGTTGAGGAAATTTAGTTTTAATGGCTTGAGCTACAAAAAATCCTTTAACCTGTAATTTACCCGTGACATACACGCTGCTGGCATTTGTGCATCATGTCGTTTGTAAATTAGAAGTGAAGCGTCTCCGTGGGCGAAAATGGTAGCTCATTTAATATTCATCATTGCATCGGTATTCATTTAAATATATCGCGACAATGAAAGAGGGAGCTTCTGCTTTCAAAGATGTCAGAGTAATTTCTGCAATTGTATCAGTTTAGTTCAAACAGCATATTAACATATTAATGAAATTATTACGGGCTTCGTGATTTGCAGTTCACTGACTACTTTGAATTCAAATATCAGCCTGTACAAGATAGGTCACACTGACTAGCTATTAATTTCAACAATGTTATATCGGTGGATAAGACGTGGGTGTGGGCATAACATTAAGGGTAATAAAAGGAACTAACACGACATAACTTATATAATTTGCTCAGACTAGCTAAATTACCAGTACGAAAACTGGATACACAGGGACAAGCTTTCTATCTATCTATCTATCTATCTATCTATCTATCTATCTATCTATCTATCTATGATAGTTTTCATATCTATGAGTTTGAAGCTTAATATCTATCTATCTATCTATCTATCTATCTATCTATCTATCTATCTATCTTTGTGTTTTAAGATTAATATCTATCTATCTATCTATCTATCTATCTATCTATCAATCTATCTATGATAGTTTTCATATCTATGAGTTTGAAGCTTAATATCTATCTATCTATCTATCTATCTATTTATCTATCTTTGTGTTTTAAGATTAATATCTATCTATCTATCTATCTATCTATCTTTGTGTTTTAAGATTAATATCTATCTATCTATCTATCTATCTATCTATCTATCTATCTATCTATCTATCCATCTATCTAATATTTGTGCCGAATGAAACGAACATAGTGTGGTATAAAGAAATGAGCTAATTTAGTTCATGGAAATTAATTATAATTTGTAACCACTCTAAGTGATATTTTGAATTTTCTTTTATAAATCTCAAATAAACTGATGCATCAAAGCGAAATTGGCCGGGCTGAATAATGATGATATAGGCTATCAAATTCAATTTTCATGCATTGTAATACGATCGTCGAGTGATCTCGAGAATATTCACAATTCTACAATCATGTTGCTTAAACAGAATGAATCAAATTGAGGAACATACACTAAACAACTACTGACAATTAAGTGAGTTGAAATGAAATTCGTGCCATTTAACCTCGTATTTTTTCCAAGGTACCAGTAGTAGAACCAAGAACAGTTCATAAATATCTGTCTTATTTCTTCTTACAGCTTACACTGATTCTGTTTCACGCTTTTCTAACCTAATTTGAGACATGCTGATCTTTATGCTCATGTCTACGAAGTGACATGTATACCGACCGTCGCGTGTGTGTGTGTATATATTTTATTAGGTCGTTCAGAAAATAACGCATCACTCAATAAGTCCCTGGCCTGATATATACATATACAGTAAATAAAAAAATCTATATGATTTTATAAAGTAGTAACGTTCAAATGACACGTGTCATGATTTGGGCCCAATCGAATTATAAGTTTATAAATTACAGTTATTTAAGAGAGGCTACTGTTGAAAATTTTCAAAACAATGGAAACATCTGAATTTAGTGCGTTAATAATGCATTGTCTTCTGTTAGAACAATTACTGTTCAAGCAAAGTAATGGCTTGATAATTGTTTTTCGCACTCTGCTCTGCCGGAAACAACAGGTGTTATGCTGACTTTGCGGTCAAACAGACAAAAATGATGCTGAGGTCGGCAGTTGTTCAGAAAAACACAAAAAAATCCACAAACTCGTTTTGGCCGATCGTAAATTAAATTTACTTGAGTTAGCAGAGGAATTAAACATATTAGAAGGCAGTGTATTCCCCATTTTGTATGAAAATTTGTCAATGAGAAAGCTGTGTTGAAAGTGGGTGCCGCGTTTGCTCATAATCGATCAAAAACAACAACGCGTCGACAATTCAAAACCTTGTTTTTTAACTGTTTTTGGGTAAATATGTAACAATGGATAAAACATGGATGCACCACTTCACCCCGGAGACAAATCGGCAGTCAGCCGAGTAGACAACAGCAGGTGAAAGCTGTCCAAAGCGACCAAAGACGCAAACAACAGCAGGCAAGATTTTGGCCTCCGTATTTTGGGATGCACAAGGTATTTTTTCGTCGATTACCTTGAAAAAAGAAGACACATTAATAGCATTATTAGTCCGTGTTAAGAAAGAAATCGCCAAAAATAGCCACAGATGAAGAAACAAGTGATTTTTCACCAAGTAAACTCATACTCATGGGAAAGGTATTAATCCGTCTATTCCTTCCAGTTATGGGTTAAATAGCAGGACAGATTGGGTTCTATAGCCTTGGTCGGCAACCAGTATACCGCAGAAAGCAATGGCAACCTACTGCGGGCTAATCTGCCCAGTCAACCATGTCTCTTTCGAGACATGATCACCCAAGCGTGTATAACGTATGGCACTTAACTGACTGACTGAGACGCACCATGACACAAGTCGATTCCATTAAGCTCTAATAGATAATCTAATAGAGCTAATCTAATAGATAATCCCCATGACAGAACATCCAACAGTCTACATAATCTATGTTGATTCAGTTTATGTTTAGGAAATATTTTGGTCATTGCCAAGCCATTGGACCGGTCGTTTTCGATACTGAGATGCAGTTTCGAACACGCGTCAAATGGTCGAACCCGTTAGCGTTCACTGAGTGAATGGGGAACACATTAATCGATTTTCTTTCTTTTGGCAATTTCTTGAAATTTTCAGATTTCTTTTAAAATACTGATACCCGTTATCTGAGACATTTCATTGACACTCTGAGATGGATGCAGTTGGACTTATGTTTTTAGATGTTAAATGGCGATTACAGATATACGTTCTCAACCACCTCGATCTTCAACACTCGTTTCTCATCTGCAGAACTTCAAAGTCTAGCAACGTGCTGTCCGATCATAATAGGATCGTTCAGCCCATGTTCTGTTAATGTTGGCAAGAGTTTGCAAAGCGTTGTGACCAAGCTTGAACTCATCAAAAAGAATGAAACTCATCTCCTCCTTTGTCATGTTCAAAATGAAGCATATATAATATTTTAAGTTAAAATCTTATAGTGATTGATACCAAATTAAGAAAGAGGACACTTAGATCAGGAATGAGTAATATATTTTCACACAACTATTATAGTAATATTTTAGAACACAACTAAAAGGGAAATTCTAAAATCGGACATTATTTTCCGGAAAAAAAAGCAATACTAATTTTAATACACAGGGTGCGTCAGGTATTTGAGAATAGAGCTCTGAAAGTGATTAAATAAATTAAAGAAAACCATATAAAACTACAATATAATAAAAACTGAAATGTGCAATACAGAAGTAATAAATACGTTATATGCCATACAAAAATGAATAAAATTCTAGTATGCCATATAAAATGAATAAAAACCTCGTGTGCCATATAATATTAACAAAAACCTCCTGTGCTATATAAAATGAATAAAAACCTAGTATGCCTTATAAAATGAAGGAAATCCCCGTGTGCAATATAAAATGAATGAAACATAGCAGAAACCCATATAAATATCTTAAAAACAGTAAATCATATAAAAGTAATAAAAATGTAGTATAACATAATATCAATAAAGCAATATACCATACGAATGTAATAAAAGCATAATATACCACACAAAGTTATTAAAAAACATCATATATCATAAGTTATAGAACGGCATACCATAATTTTACTCGCTGATACGTTAACATAAAAGGTGATATAAATCATTACAAAGATAGAAATATGTCTGAAATAATGGTCTGAAAACTATTGGTAGTTCTGTCTGTAAACTTAAAGAAATCAAGTAAAATACTCTAGAAGATAAACTCAGAAATGTTCTTCCAATTTTAAATGGGAAATGGAAACAGTCCCAAAATATCTGACAAGGAAATGTGACAAATTGTTTTCGTGTAGACGAAAGATTCTGAGACTATTTGCCAATGTGACAAAGTAGCTTAAAAGCCTGGAATTCAGCAAACCGTCAAGTGATATTAAAATTAATTAAAAGTAATAGCGACTATTGAAGAAATATGCAGTGTGGGGTTTCTTTAGAATATTTTTCACTAGACGAAATGGAAAGAACAAAACGATAGATCAACGACGAGAGATATGAAGGACAATGGACAGACACAGAAAGAACAGGTATTAAAGTTAATTAGAAAATAATAACATTGAAAATATTTCACCTGAAAGGTATTTATACTAGTACTATTACTAGTAGTGCTTCTATGTCTACTAATAATACCATTTGCTTGATTATATCTCGTCTGACATTTCCTAACATGTCTGTTTTATTTATTACGAAACATTAGGTATGTACATTTAGTCTGGTTATTTTTTAGTTTGCTTTTTCTATATGTTACTTAGTGTAAAGTAAAAGCAGTATGCTACTTCTCTATATTTTTCCTTGTTTACTTATTTATTTTATTTTATTTTGATCTCTTGTGATAGTAAACCTATATAGAGAGATCGAGAGTTAACGGTGGTGTTACGAAATTGGAACCGGTGAATAATTTTAGGACGTCAGGCTATTTTGCCACCTGAGGAAAGGGCTAACACATCACTCAATAAACCCAAGTTTCACTAATAAAACAGCCTCTTTTAGGCAACATTCGACTTTATTCACCAACAGAGTCTCATTCTAGTGTGATATACCGATTCCAACGCTTCTCTAACAATTCGATGCCTTTTTTCTAAAACGATATATCTTTGGCCTCAAAATACGCCGCAGTTCTCTGTATCACTACTTCATTGGAGACATTTCCCTGGATCATTTTTTGATGATTGCAAGCAGCCATTAGTCGCTGGGGGCGAGATCTGGAGAATAGCGTGGATGCGGAAGCAATTCGAAGTGCAATTCATGTCGTTTTGCCATCGTTGCAATCGACTTGTGACTCGGTGCGTTGTCTTGGTAAAAAGGTCACATTTTCTTCAGATTTCTTTCTTCAACGCACCAGTAATGCTATATAATATTTACTATTGATGGTTCTTCCTTTCTTAAGGTAAGTGATGAAGAAATACCTTGCGCACCTTAAAATACGTTTAAAGAACATATGTCCTAGTGGATATAGACGTTCGTTAGTTCCAGTGACTTGACCCAAAGTGTTGTGAGTTCTAATACCAAACTAAAGAAATAGTGAACAATTAACTTAGAGGGAGATAATTCACGACTTCCAGAAGAGGTACTACTATGCAAGGAATGAAGTTCATATACCCCAGTGATTGTAATACAGAATTCGGCTAAAAATACTTAACAACTGAAGATGGCAGAAGCGTACAACGGCTGAAACGTTGTACAAATGGAAACGAAGATGAGAACAATAGTCCGAATAATGTAAATACTACGCTTTTTAAAAAAATATTCTTTAGGACAATACTTTGCATTAGCCTTACCTATTGGTAACCAGAACTTACTGGAAGATTAGTTCATGAAACGCTACAATAGGATTTATCGTTTAAAGTGGCCTCCACAATTCAGGGCATTCAATCCCATAGTGGATTTTCGAATGCAGTTGAAAGGAAGATCTGTATTGCCAGAAATGTAGCAAATCAAGCTGGAAAAAGATCAAGGGCCAATAATAACAATTCCATAGACCGAATCTATAAACATATCTCAGAACACCTTTTAATCTATCCCAAGGGTTTGGTGGTTCTAAAGTAGAAAATGGTCTCAACCGGCTATGAAAAAAGTGCATGCATGTCAACAAATTAACCTGCATGGTCATTGATGAAAAATTTAATCAATGTTATTATTTCTCTTTAGAGTAGTAATGGCTCTTAGATCGAGGAATGATTTTTTTTAATAATTTCCCCACAAGCAAGGGGGTACCGCTACTGATGTGCAGGGGGCTACATAAGTGAGTTAAAGTTTTAGACAGGGGGAGATTGAAGGCAAAGACGACCCAGCTACACGGGGTGAAAGAGAAGGATGTGAACGCAGAAGGAAAGACAGTTACAAAAGTAGAGAGACAGGAAAAGAACAAGATACACGGGGTGATGTGGAAAGTGCTGGAGTTAAGTGGATAAGACATAGGAATTGACTTTGCATTTAAATTCTTGAAGGTTGTAGCCGTCAGTAAAGCAAGTATATGGCAGGAAGTTCCACAGGCGGGAAATGGCAGACTAGGCAAGAAAGAGTAAGGTTCGTCGATTACCATCACTTCTAAATCGTTTTTGACAGCAATTTATAAAATTCCTGTTAGCAGTTTATTCGTTGTCCTTTTTGTCTTCAGCGTATCAATCCCATAGTGAATTTTCAAATGCAGTTGAAAGGAATATCTGTATTCCCAGAAATGTAGCAAATCAAGCTGGAAAAATATCAATGGCCAATAAGAATTCCATAGACCGAATCTATAAACATATCTCAGAACACCTTTTAATCTATCCCAAGAGTTTCGTGGTTCTAAAGTGCAACAAAATTTCAAAGACTTCTTTTTTTCATTATCTGCCCAGAAAATTAAGTGCCCATTTTGTTCCTATTTTCCCTAAAAAATATTCGTTGGTCACATGTTCAGTACATGGTATTCTCGGGGTCTTTCTGTAGAACCAGGCTTCACTTGTCTCAAACTGATTCCATTTTAGGAGATTTTCCAAGCATAAAGGAGGGCCGATATCACATAAGAGACCATTACTCTTTTTCTTTGTATCTACCGAAATTTTCTTCTTTCTCATAGCTTGCTTAGCTTTTGAAAGACATTTTTTGTTATTCCGGTGCGCTGCCAGATTACGGTTTTGCAATTTATTTTTTTTGTATTCAGCTAAAAAACTTCCTTGATTATCGAATTTTTATGCTTAATTCATTTTAGTGTTTACCATCTATAGTCCGCATTCTTGGCTGTTTCTTTTGCTGACAATCCTAAATTCTGACTTTTTACACTTGAAGTACATGAACTATAAGAATGCCTTGAAACACAAATTAAATTACTGAGAAAACAATCGGTTCTGAATTACGTAAGCTAATAGGTTTCGCATAATCTCTAATAAAACAATAATACCCGATAGATATGAATTCTTTGCTGCTAAAAATAATTCAAATCATGTTAGAGGCAATCATTAAAGCGTAATCGAAAGTTATTTATCATTCACAGACATTGAACAAAAATTCAAAATATAGAAAATGATTTTCACGTACTAACATGAGTCAATAGGTGAAAAGTCGTTTTGTTTATCGACACAGAAGTTTGTCATGTTTTTTTAACACGATTCTAAGTCATTCTGAACCGCACTTTTATTACAACTAATCAAAAACCCTTACTTCACGATTAAATTACACAAATAAAAAAAGAATTTCCTAGTGAAATCTT
This sequence comes from Ascarosepion bandense, assembly GCA_037127315.1. Taxonomy (NCBI): domain Eukaryota; kingdom Metazoa; phylum Mollusca; class Cephalopoda; order Sepiida; family Sepiidae; genus Ascarosepion; species Ascarosepion bandense. The sequence continues at coordinate 3,694,169 of JBBBDQ010001127.1, forward strand.
TATAGTAAATGGGTGTCATCGTCATCATCATCACCAGTACCATGCCGGGTGTAGTTGTAGTGATTTTTGCGTATCTGATCAATTCGCATTGGTTGTTTGTCGATGCCTAACAACTTATAAATGGTCTTGCAGTTCACTCAGTAACGTTGTCATTTGATTTTTTTTACATAGGTCTGTTATTTTCTTTTTTACCTCTTCAATGGTATATCTTAGGTTATTTTTTTAGTGTAGCACTTAGCACAGGGTTGAAGATTGCGCCCATATCACGTTGAATACACCGGTTCTCTCTCGATCACCGAAGTTAAACAACGTTGAACCTGGTCAGTGCTTAGATGGGTGACCGCTTGGGAATACCATGTGCTGTAAGCGTTTAGTGATGGGTGTGCGCTGTGGTGCAGTGATTGTCGGCTCGGAAAGATAAATCGGTGAGCCGAGCTCGAATTCCAGCTGAATACCCTGCATTCACTTAAGCACTGGTACCCTGGAGAAAGGTATTAATCCGTCCCTTCCCTCCAGTTATGGGTTAAATAACAGGGTAGGACTTTGGGACCATCGCCCCCCCTAAAAGATCCCAATGAATCTTGATACTGGAAAAAAAAAAGTATTACTAGACACAAAACCTATATAAAAACAACAATAAATTGTTGAAAGAAAAAGGTATTACCAGCAATAAATAAATAAAAATGTAGTTGGCAATAAATGACCCGCCGCGGTCAGTCAGTCAGTTAAGTGCCATACGTGATGCACGCTTGGGCGATCATGTCTCTTTTGAGACATGACTGACTGGGCAGATGATTATCCCGCAGTAGGTTGCCATTGCTTTCTGCGGTAGACTGGTTGCCGACCAAGGCTATAGAACCCAATCTGTCCTGTTATTTGACCCATAACTGGAAGGAATAGACGGATTAATACCTTTCCCAAGGGTATTTGCGCGTAAGTGAATGCAATGAATTCGGCTGGAATTTGAACTCGGCTCCCCGATTTCTCGTTCCCAGCCGATAACCAATGCACCACAACGCACATCCGAGCTGATATACCCGCCGCCGTATATATGCCATAAAAACAAATCAATGGACAAGGCTGAAACTATGAAGCACCCAGGGAAAATCGAACTTATTAATCAGTCGTAATTGTTCTAGCGAGACGAGATCGCTAACATTTCCATCACATGGAGGTGTCCAAGTTGTATCTTTTACGATGGCTGTACAAAGTGTTGATCTTGATCGTCCTGTTCGGGTTCCTCTTCTTGACAGATGTTTTTAAGTTTTCCGACAGGCTCCTTTCTCACCTAACGGTGTCGCGAACATTATCACTTTTCGATGTGGTCTGCGTCGAGTCTCATTTCTAACGCCTGGATAATTCGATGTACTTCTACTGATAGTATGCTAATATTCCCTGGCGTATGGATAGTTTGAGAATGCCACTAAAAGGAACTATATATTTTATTATTTACAGTGGGTGTTCTTGTCTTTGACAATGGTTATTTGCGAGTATTGCCATTATTTTGCACATGAAATTATTTATACTTTGTTGTTCCCATCGCTGATAATTAAATCCAGTTGGAATTGGCTCACTATTTTAATTTCCTAGGAAGAATGAATATGGTTCTAAGAAAATTCGAACAATTTTGGACGTAGGCAAATTGCCAAGTAACAGTACTATAGAGAGTTATTTCATCTCTGAATAGGACAATGAGAAAATAATTTTGTTTCGTAAATCTATTTTTTGCTCTGGGCAGCATTTCTTGTTTATTCAAAGTTTCCAACGTGTTAATATAATTTTAAAATTCCTAGAATTGGAAACAGGTAACATTATTTTATGACGAAATAAGCATTTTTAACTAAAAGGTGGAGGGTTTGTCGAAAGGAAATAAGTAAAATAGGGTAATGAATGTAAATCTATCATATATGGTTTTGTGCTTCAGTACTTTTCCAACAGACGTGAAATGGTTTCCCTCTGCCTTTTCTATAAATATTTTCAAGGTAACTGCCGTGAGGATTTTTTTCTGTCTGGTAAGCTGACTCCATGAATTTAAGTGTTCTACTAGATTGGCATCTAGGTCCCACCCGTTTGTTGTTTATAATGCTAAATGCAGCCACCACTTCTTGTCCAACAGTTTCTTTTTCTCACCTTTTGTTTACTTGCTTATTTGATAGCTACAATCTCCAAAAATGTAAATAAAACGTCAATTGCCTTCTTCTATGTTCTTGGATCGCCCTTCATTTCTTGTCTTTTCCAAAACGCTCCTATTTACAATATCCTTTTTCAATTTTACTCTCCACACCACCATTGGGATTCTTACCTTGGTGAAAGTGAATATGATTTTTAAAAAAATTGATGACATGATTCCGTAATTAAAAAATATATAATTACAATAAGTTATAAAATTCTCAAAAAGTCAAATGTTGCATTACATGGAAAAATGTGCGCATAAAAAGTAATATTCTTAAAATCATAAACGTTGGACAGTCGTAGTGACTTGACTCAAAGATTGTGATTTCAACACCAGGCTACAGCAGTGGTGAAGAGTAATGTCGGGTTAGAGGTAGATAATAATAATAATAATAATAATAATAATAATAATAATAATAATAAAGGATTCGCCCAAGGAATGAGAATGATATGCCTCAGTGATCATAATAAAGGGTTCGGTTCGAAATTCCTAGAACCTGAAGAAGGATGGAGCGTGCAACGATCGAAATGTCGTACAATCAGTCAGTTAAGTGCCATACGTGATACACGCTTGGGCGATCATGTCTCGAAAGATACATGACTGACTGGGCAGAAGATTATCCCGCAGTAGGCTGCCATTGCTTTCTGCGGTAGACTGGTTGCCGACCAAGGCTATACAGCCTAATCTGGCCTGATATTTAAGCCATAACTGGAAGGAAGAGACGGATTAATACCTTTCCCTAAGGGTATCTGCGCGTAAGTGAATACAATGGATTCAGCTGTAATTCGAACTCGGCTCCCCGTTCCGAGCCGATATCCACTGTACCACAACTCACATAAATGTCAAAAAAGCGAGGACAATAGTCAAAATAATGTAAATAGTGTAAATACTAACTCATATCAGAAATAAAGACAAATAATAAAATTTAAACTCGCTGACTTTAAAATGACAGAAAACATTTTTAGCCACGACAATAATGTGAATCTCTATATTCTGAAACTCGTTTTAGAAATGGCCTGCCAGTTGACTTTTTCAGCTGTTGTATTCTTTGAGGAAAGTATTCCAAAATCCATCTTTTCAGTCCGCCATTGTAAAATCATCCTAAAAACGCTCCAAGCGTTTTGTAACAGTTTACGCTCGGGAAAACCAAATGTCACTTTAACAAAATGATCTCTTTGACACGTACTTATTGAAAATATGAAGTTATATGAATATATATATATATATTTTAAAAAATATATCGCAACTTCTAAACCAGCGACAATAAAAATCATCGGCATCGCAAACAAGAATGGAAGATGCAATGTTTCATACTAATTGGAAGCATTAAAACTTTCGCGGCGTAATTTATGAGTGACATTTCTATCGAGGAGCTGTCATGAAGAAAAAAGGCGGACGATACTGTAATGTCGTTATTGCAATACTTATTGAAAAGATTTTTTTAGAAATATTAATCTCATCATCATCATCATAATCACTTGCATTAATATGACAATTATTTTTTCCAAACATTCGGCGAAGTTAACAAGTACAATACATGATACACACTTTGGGCGATCATGTCTCGAAATAGAAATGACTGACTATGAAGATGATTATACCGCAGTAGGTTGCCATTGCTTTCTGCGGTAGACTGGTTGCCAGCCAAGGCTATAGAACCCAAACTATTTTATTATTTAACCCATAACTGGGGGGAATTGTTAACAGTTAAACATTAAAACAGATCTGGTCTGCGTATCCTTCTGCAAATCTAACATACCTTTATTCCCTTCTCTTTCATTTTTTGCTTTTCTTTTTTCCTCTCTCTTTCTTTCTTTCCTTTTTTTTTTTTGTTCATTTCCATTATTTTTACTACGTATTTCCTTTTCCTTTTCTTACCTTCCGGTTACCTTTTGATTTCCTTACTCACAGACTCAAGCCATTTTTGTCAACGTTCCATAATATTAAAGATCGACGACACTAACCAATCTCCGCCAATATCCTAACACGCGTTTCCTCTTGTCTTCAAATTTAACATACTTTTCTCTTTTATTTCCTCTTTTCCCTTCTCCTCTTCTTCTTTCATCTTTTTGTTTTTCTTTCTTCTTCCCTAACTTTCTTTCCTTTTCTATTCATTATGCTTGGCCTTTTTTTTTCACAAATTTACTTCTGGTTTCTTTACCAACATACACACTCAAACAATTTTTTTAACCTTTCTATTATATTAAAGACTGCCGATGAAGCAAAACCTATTTGCTGAAATGACCATACCATCATAAATTTGGAATTTTACGCACGCACACACACACACACACACACACACACACACACACACACACACACACACACACAATTTATTTGTGTAAACATTACTTTTAATGGATACTCGTATTGGAGTTGATACTGTTTTCTTATAACCAAAATAGTATATTTATTTATATCTACCGGTTTCTATGATCGAGCATCGTGTTCAGAGAGTATGCGTCCTCTGGCAACCACACACACACACACACACACACACACACATAAATATATATATATATATATATATATATATATATATTTATATATATATATATATGTGTCTTAATGAATCAAAATACGTTTAGACAATTGGGTGATGAATTCCTCATATAAAAACAAAGACAAAAGGCCATAATAATATATATCCGCGAATACGTTTTTGATTCATTAAATTTAAATAAAGTTTACGGCATATGGAGTTGTATTACTACCTAGACTGGGTGACATTTGACATTCGAGTACATTTGTAGGTAATCTGTCTTCAACGTTTAACGTGTGTAGTAGGAAGTTAACTGATGAGTGTGTCGAGTAACATTGGCAGGATATTAATACCGTGAACAAGAAGATGTGATGTTTACATACGGCCACGCAAATGATAACGGACGTGAGGTTGCATTGCAATAGCAGATTGCTTTTCCAGAATGGAGACCATCGATTCACCCAAACTTTGCTGCGGTTTACCGTCGAGTTCCTGAGACTGAAGACGAGACACCACAAATTATGGATCGACCGAGCACAAAGTATACAATTTATTTGTCATAGACAACCTGGTATCAGTACACGTTATCTGGACTTAGCATGTCGTACATCCAGTAGTACCTCATGAAGGATAATTAAAGTGCAACTCTTGTGTCATTATAATTTGCATCGTGCACATGGTAAAATACATGCTAAACATCAGCAACAGTGTACGATTTATATGTGGTTGGAATTGAAGGTAAGTCAATATGCTCCTCCAGCACATCTTACAGATGCCGTCTACATGAAGTCTATTTTGAATACAATTCCAAACCTGCTACAGGATGTACCCCTGCTAATATGAAGACTCATGTGGTTCATGCGTGATGCGGCTCCTTCATATTTTAGTCAAATTGTTTGCTATGCACTCGTTGACATCTACTATGAAAGATTGATTAAAAGGAAGGACCAGTTCCATGGCATGCGCATTCAATGCTTTAAATTTTTAACCGTGGCGTCACCTGAAACAATTGGTTTACCCAGTAGACAATAATAATGCAGCGACGCTTTATCAATCTTTCATGGGACCTACGTAATCATTTGACACCGTATGAAAATATTTTAAATGTTCCACTCAAAGGTTTGATATGTATGTTTGATACGCTCTGTATATATGTTGTATAACTAAGTATATACAGGAATTGTATGTTCCTATCCTCTGAAATACATGGACATTATTGGGGTAGATAAGAGTGATCATACTGATCTAAATTCATTCTTAGTCGACTCTCTGCTTTCGGTCAGAGAAGAACCCAGACAATCTCCGCCGAAGGGTAGAGTCTTGTCTGGGGTGAATAAGCAATAATTCTACCAAGCTTTAAGTAGACTCTCCGTAATATTTTTTACTGAGCATAAGGGTTCAGAAACCACAATTTGGTTGCTCTTTTGTCGCATCCTCATTGAACATTCGCCCAAGCAGATGGTGGTAAATACTGAGTGATTATACTGACAAGCAGTCATCCCTCTCTATCTTCCTCACTGCCTACAGCCATCTGGGGAAAATCGACAGTAGCCCTGATCCTACATTGTTCAGGTTAAACGGGATACTTTTGGCCTAGCTTAAGGTCTCGGAGACCTCACTTTTAAAATTAGCCTTGTGTCGCATTCCGTTTATGTGACGAGGCATAAATACAGAGTAATTATACTGACTAGCAGTTCACTATTTCACGCAGCATGTGAGTCTTGTACTTGTTGATATACTATTATTCCCAACTTCCGTTTTGGTGATTACTCACGCAGTAAACTTTTAGAGTTACAACAACATATACATGAAACAGTTTGTAACCATTATTCAGTGTTGGACTCAATGTCCAGTGATATATTAACACACGCAGTATCCTTTATATTTAGCACTCTAATCTACAAATATAGGATACGTTAAAATTATTAAATGCACTCAAGAATGCTAAATATAGCCAAAAATAATTTCCTAAATCAAGCAAAACTAACCGCCTCTTCCAGGAAAATATTTAATTTTTTTTTTATATCTGTATCATGTGTGTAAGGTTTGTATTTTTTTACACATTCATGTAGCTGAGGTAATGCTCACATATAGTTTTAACGCGGGCACCTCGACGTGGCATAATGGTTAGTAAGCTTGTCTCGCTAGAACCATTACAATTAAGTAGCGAGTTCGATCCTCACTGGGTTTTCCATACTTTCGGCCTTGTGCCACATCTAAGCTGCGCTTAGAAAATCACCATATAGTTTTAAGGAGTACTGGCATGGACAAGGATGCATTCCAGAAGCTGAATAGAGTATCGAGAGACAAGAAGATTTCGCTGGGAAAGAAAGAAGAGAGTACTGGATACTGTCTGTCTTTCAATATAACAGCGAATGAAGATGAAAATGAACGAAAGACTTGAAGTAACTGAAATGTGGTTCTACAGAAGGATAGCGAGGATATTGAGGGCTGAACATGTGGGCAACGACGAGGTTTTGGAGAGGATAGAAACGAAAAAGAAACAAACTTAACATCAAGAAAAAACAGCAGTAATTTCTAGGACAGGTAATGAGGAAAGAGGGCTTGAAGGATTGGTTAATAGTAATTTTTTTGTATTCACAGTAAACATATTATCGATAGAAAAATACGATTTTTCATAGAGAGAGAGTAAAGGATTAAAAAAGCATGACAACAAAACATTAATATCATTTTTTGCAACCCAATACACAAATATTATAAACAATATCCACGCATCATTAAATAATAAATTTCACCTGTCGATCAGAGCAACTAAGTAAAACTTAGAATATATTATAATAAAAAGAAAACTCACAAATTTACAAATAACATCGCACCTATCGAATCGAAATTCCTGACCACTAATATAGTTTATCGATTTCACTGCTGCTCTTGTAATAAACCACGTGACTACTTTTATTTACACTCGGTATACGTCAGTAACAATATGTTGAAAACTAACAATCACTGAAGCGATCTCAGGGCAATAGGAAACCATTGAAGCGAACCGCACTCTATTACCTACCCACGCCATCGTAAGAGCATTTAATTATAAACGGGGTCTTAAGATAACTGAAGCACTTCATATAAAATGATTTAAGTCAAGCCTCAACCTATTTGACAAAGGGAAGATAATTCAGGTTTCTTTTAATGCACTTCTCAACATAGAATTCATGCTACTTCACAAATAATACATGATTAATTGCTTAATTTACTGTTATTTTTACCGCCTGTAAAAATTTTGTGGGTTATCCAAAGCCGAAACTCATTTTGAGTTGTAAGAATAATCTATTTTGCTAGTTAATATTGCATCATATTTTTTAGATATAAGTCCAGTTATCTAATTTGTATCTTTCCCAAAGGTATTTTGACGAACGTGGATGCAAGGAAACGGACTGAAATACAAGATCTCTGATTTTCGTATTCTGATCCGCAAACGAAAAGAGATACGAATAAAAACCACTTTTATATAATCCAAGCCCAGGAAAACATATTATCGCCGAAGACGCTTTAAAATGGCTAATGAATTAGTCAAAAGCGCCTGGAACAACAATAACTATTAATTTTCTTCACTCCCCATTTCTAAAAACATTACAAAAACTGAATAAAAATTATAACTTATTCTATGTGCTGTATCGCTTCAGAACATAGGCGATCGTATCCCTTAATGATTTCCGGTCCTTTGTCGTTTAATAAATTTTATAGTTATTTCTCATAAGTCTCGCGTCTTTCAATTTTTTTTTTTTTTAATCATCTCACCCCAAGCAAGGCATTCCACTGCCACTATTGCGCATGGGGTTACATAGGGGAAGGTAAAGAGAAGGAGTGGATAGACATAGGGAATGTCAGGAGAAAGGTGACAGATGAGTAAGGATAGCGAGGATGAGGGTCGGGCAGATGGGAAGAGTGCTTGATAGAATGGGAGCAGGTTAGTGTGTTAGGAGGTGTGTATTGACCTTAAATTACTCAAATTTACTAAGTTATGTGTTGTTTTTCCCCGTTCCCACGGAAAAGAGATTTTTTTTAACGGAAAGAGAAGGTGGAATCAGTAATATTATGAGAATATGTAAGACAGCTGACGGTGGAGCCTGGATAGTCGATAAGGTAGCACCTTCTGGCGAGTCTGTTCTACAAAGTTGTGAATATCGCGACTATCTGCGGGGTCTCTTCAGAGCATAAGTGGATCATGGCCTGCCAGAAGTTTCAGTCTGTTATAGCTCTTAATAACTCTTGTATTTTTGTAGTTCCCCAACATTTTGATCCACTGTTCATTTATTAAAGCCGAAGTATGTTGTGCGTTTTTCCCGTCTTACTTGTTATCAGTCTGTTCTGTGAGTGTCAAATTTTCTAAGCCCCCTTTCCTCTTTATGCGAGCTAGAAATTTCAATTTTTGATTTTAAGTGTAAGTTTCATTCTTATTTCTATTATCTCTAAATCTACGCCGTTGCTCAAATCTTCGGCCTATGATACCTTCACCATCCACCCGTAAAATAACATTTCTGTTGCTTTGAGTTTCCTCTTCATTTGCGAGGAGAATATCCAACATTCACTTATAAAATAGAACTGATAATCCGTAACATAATATTATGTATATTTTTCTGGGTTTTTTTTCTAACAACATTTCTATGTTTCTTAATTCATTGGTTAACTTTTGGGATGCATCATGGACTATCACAATGTGCCTTTGAATTCCCATGTCACACTTTCCGTCGACTGTTAAAACTGTTTCGTTAGAGCAAAAGGGAAAGCAAGACGTTTAATGGTTTGTACGTGTTTCATTTTGGCAAATCCAATTTCTAATTTGCGTGTAAGGCTATTCCTTTTGCAAACAAACAAGCATTCCATTATACTGAAGGTAACTTACAAGATCTTTCTTTCTATCCGTACCATTACAGGATAGACGTGAACATACTAATGAATTACCGACACAGAGACTCGAGTAATGTGTACAACGTTTTATGGCAGGCGCATCCACACAATTTTTGAAAATGCAGATTAGGGTAAAAAATATGATGCCGTGAACCAACTGATAAACAAACCTTTCTCAGGAGAGATTCACATTTCCAAAGAAGGAAAAAAAAAGAAGAAGCGGAAAGGCCGGGAGAGGCATACACACAGAGACACACGTAATAAATTCTGTATTATAGAAACATTCAATTTCCATTACCTTTTACATTACATAGAGACACACGCTCTTAAAGGGACTACAGACACGTTCATGAATCGACGTAGGTATAAATACAACACACAAACACATGAAAATATAAATAGATATAATTTTGAATGGTTCAATGCTGGACAGTTTCCATGAGACGAAGAAGAAACTTGAAGAAAGGTTGGTGTATTTTCAAAGACGGAGGCACGAGTAACTGAAGTTCTAAATTTCTAATGCCAATGGAAAATGAGAAGGATATTCGTAAGAAAGATATAATCACAAAATAAAACTTGTAATTTCATGGACAAATAACGAGTACGGATTAAATTGAAATCATATTCTGAGTTTTGAAACATCTATCCGTAAATAGACATGCACACATTGAGGTATTTAGACATTAACTAAAGAGTAAAAATAGATAGATAGATAGATAGATAGATAGATAGATAGATAGATAGATAGATACATACATACATACATACATACATACATAGGGACTCGCAATCGTCGACTTAATTTGTAATGAACACTAAATCCATGCTCACGTAATGTTTTCAGATAATATTTTTCGATCAGAAACTTTTTGGTATTCTACTGAAGTTTTAGACAAACGAAAGAAGTTTCTAGACAATGTCATTATATATATATATATATATATATATATATATATATATTTGCTCTAACGAAACAGTTTTAACCGTCGATGGAAAGTGTGATATGGAAATTCAAAGGCACATTGTGATAGTCCATGATGCATTCCAAACGTTAACCAATGAATTAAGAAACATAGAAATTTTGTTAGAATATATATATATATATATATATATATATATATATATATATATATATAAATGAATAAAGAACGAAGAAATTATTTACAACGTTTAAGACATTAATTTAAAAAAAATTAAGGAAAGAAGAAAATAATTGCAACGTTCATAACATTTATTTAAAAAAATGCTCAATATAAAAATAGAGCAATGAATATTAATTATTAATTATAATTTAGAACAGGTACAATCTACAAGCTACTACAAAATTGTACATTTTGTTCCGATATTGAAAGAACAATGTCTCATCATGTAGTTAATAATGATGGAAATTACCTTTTTTTTTAACAAATTAAAAAGAACTACTTCCTTTTATTTTTGGAAATCTTTTTGTACAAGGTAAGAGGATATTAAAAAAGAAAGAAAAAAGAAATAGGGTAGAAAAGATAAGAAAACAAAATGAGAAATTACGAAATGGAAACGATAGGAAATATATATATATTCCGGCTGAAAGCAAGTGGATTTCTAAACACACTGATGAGCTGTGATACAGCAAAACAAACTTATATGTGGATGACTAATATATATTTTTGTATAAACACCGATATGAATAGACTACATCATTGAGATTGGAACACCTTTTCTGATTTTAGAATAAGTTTATTGTGCATCAGATTCCTTCTGTAAATCATATTCAGAAAATTCGACTCTAATTCAAAATAGGAAAACAGAAAAAAATCCATAATCCATAATTAGATCACGGAATACTGAAGGTAATATTTATTGAAACCCACTTTTGAGGAGGAGAGAAAATGTTGAACATAACTCGATTCATAATATTTGGCTTGACGTTCTGCTCATATCAACTTGTCTTTCCTTTATAGAATTTGAAACACACAACCTGGCGGATTTCCACCATAATTTGTTATGGAATTAAGAGATGTTTCTTTTCAGGGTGATACGAAAATCATTTTGTTAGCCGGCGGGTGTCTTGTTATATTGAGTTTAAAGTTGAAAGAATTCGGTCAACGAGGAAAATTATAGAGGCGAGTATACAAAAGAAATGGCGAGGAATGAACCCAAAAGGCGGGCGTGTTTAAAAAGATGGTAAGTATATGAGTATGTAGATATGTAAAATAGATAGAATACACACACACACATACACTAACACTAACACACACACACACACACACACACACACATATATATATATATCTGTCTATCTATCTAGCTAGCTAGCTATATATATATATATATATATATATATATATGAACAGACATTCATAGATATTTAACGAGCTGTGATAGATACAAATGAACAGAATAAGATAGATAGATAGATAGATAGATAGATAGATAGATAGATAGATAGATATGAAAGTACTGAGATAAATAAATCACCGAAAAATGTAATTGTTTACAAGTATATTCAGAAACACTGATATCTATCTGGTTCTTTTACTTTTTTATGTCTTTCGCTTCCTCTCTCTGTCCCCATTCGACTCCCTCTCTCTCTCTCACTCTTTCTCTTTTCAAATATATATATATATATATGTATCCTCGATCTTTTCAAATATATATATATATATATATGTATCCTCGATATATATATATCGAGGATACACTCAAGATATCATATGAAGTGAATACAAAATATAATTTTATACAAAAATAATGCTCAATTTCAGAAATATAATGTTATTTATAGAAAATTAATTGTAGTCAAAATATGAAACTTGAGGATCTATGCACCTCTGCCAAATATCGACGAGATTATTTAGTCCTTGTTGATACAAGGTGATTAGCTATGATGCAACAAGATCTTTGAAAGCTGGTTCCACCTCTGGTTTGAACAAAAAAAGCTTTATTAAAGAATCTGATCAAGTTGTTAAATACAGTAAAATCAGTGGCAAAATATCAAGAGAATATGAAGGATGTGGTAAACTCTCGTTTACAAATACAAGCAAGTTGATTAGAGTAAAGTTCTGTGTCAATGCTCTGATTAGCTTTCGAAAAGCTGTAGTGGATAATACCAATTACAGACCTCCAGACAGTCATCATTATCTTTGCTGATACAAGTCTAACTTTTGAAAAGGTTTGGTGGGATTAATCTGATTAAGTCATTGACCTTATTCTTTACGGATATAATAAAGGATTCACTTTTCATCACATTCAGTCTAAAAGGGGACATTATTGTTACGCAGAGAGAGCATTGAACACACTTCAAAACGCCTGAACATTGAAATCACGAAGAACCCATTTATCGGGTTTTCCACCTCGCCTCTGCTTTTTCCGGTGTGACATGACACATGGAATGAAAATGATATACATCACTTATCGAAATAAAATGTTCGGTTTAAAAGTCATCGCACCTGAAGAAGACGGAGCCTACAATGACCGAAACGTTGTGAATATGGCAATAAATATTAGAACAACAGTCCGAACAAGGCAATAATGTAAACGTGCTTCTCATCTCGGTAGAAATTATTTTCAAGAAATATTCCGCCTGATCGAATTTATAATTGATCCATTCATTGATTTCATAAGACGATACGGGTTTCTCGATAATCAAATTGATTTCGGTCAATATTCATTCAAATTTGCTACTCTCGTGTATTGCACCTTGAAGTTAATAGTATGATAGTCCCGACTGGATATAAAATTACAAATATCTCTCACCTCGAAACAAAAAACAGGTTGTACACCTTTGTGTAATTAATTAAAACAATTGCTTTAGTTTCCATTCTTTCGCTATACGGTCAGTTTAAGACCCACCCTAGTTACTGGGTGTAATCGATTTCTAATTTTGCTCAGATCAGATCATTGGCATTGGGGTGCAGTAATATGAATCTATTTTCGGATTGTGCAATTGAATTTGTGTGGCCTTGAAAAATATTACGTCATCTGTGATTGCATAAGATTTCTATCACGCCCAGACACTATTTTCTTGACTGTTGATTATTTGTTCTACGGCCATTATCAGGGATGGACGTTACTCGCATAAAGAGTTGCAAATTTGTAATGCGGCACGAGAACGCTGGCATGCTTTACACAGAGATCGCGGATAATTTTGATGTCAGCCTTTCAACTGTCAATCGTGTCATCAAAACGAAAAACAAACTGAAGCTATCAGTCGAAAACGTAAAGAACAATGCGGCCGAAAGAGAAAAATAACGCCAAGGGACGACGTGATTGCGAAAAGAAAATTGTAGTTTAATGTTGGATTCCATTGCGTTTTTGTTTTTTAGAAACATGCATTCAGACTTCTTGCAATTGATGCTTAGTCTTTTCTTCTCGCTTTTCTCTACTTTCTTCTGTAGGAGTTTTGGACTTGTCCTTCCATGCCGGCTATCCAGACTGTGTCATCTGCATATCATAAGTTGTTAAAATTGTGACCGCTGATAAAGAATCTTGGTCGGATATCTAATTAGCTAAAGAATAGCCTGTGTATATTTTGAACAAATCTAGTGTGAAAACACATCCTTGACTTTCATCCTTTTATATATATATATATATATATATATCAAAGAGTGAACATTGAAGTAAAAACTCAGAGGATTGTTTCATGCTAAGCGCAATCATCAGGTCACATGTGTTGAGTTTATAGCCGAGGAAAAACTCAACACATGTGGCCTGATGCTTGCGCTTAGCAGGAAAGTTGTTACCCCTGAGTGTTGACTTCAATGTTCACTCTTTTATATTTGCATTCGCTCTATCTTTGATATTGAGCACTTTATCCTATAAATATAGTACACCTTAAAACTATATATATTTATATATAATTCCAAGTGAAGAGGACTCAAGTTTTTTTTTTTTAATACTCTGGCATTTATTTTATTATAATCAGTGCTTAATATAATGAGTATTATAGAGCTTAATATAATACAATTATATAGTTGTGTATCAATTTTACAGTGCGACATGGAAATTTCTATGTTTCGCGATAGGTTCTCATCATCAGGCAATGTTGATGTGGTTGGGCAGATGAAATGTAAATCATCTGCACAACCACATCAACATTGCCTGATGATGAGAACCTATCTCGAAACAGAAATTTCCATGTCGCAATGTAAAATTGATACATAACCATATATATATATAATTCCTTTTATATCCGTATTCAGGAAGTTTGATTCCAGTATATGTTCTTCTCAAATATGTCAAGGTTACCTATCTGTTCCAGCGGTTTTTGTGAAGTACTTTATCAAACGTTTTTACATGATTTATGAAGCACACGTATGCATATTTTGCCATTCTATTGCTCCTTTTTATCTTATGAAACTCTGAGCATAAATATAATATTTCTTGTTCCACTTCCTTTAATGAATCTGTATTACTCTTGTCCTATTTCCGGTTACATTCTATTCTTCAAGATGGAGATGATAAATTTTGTTAAATGGCTCATTATACTGAATGAGTTCATATTCGTTTGCCCCGGGTTTCGTATGAATGCTGTGAATATTGATCTACTTTGGTTTTCCATTATATCCATTGTATGTTACATTTATCATATCAGTAATCTTGTCAATGCCGAAACCGTTTAGACTTCTATTACTTCGATGTATTCCTTCCGTCATTTCTTCTTTTTCTAAAGACAGTGTTCCTCCTTGGATTTTATGCATCCTGTTGATAAGCATATCTTTGGTTATGTTATTTCTCTTACTTTTTTTTTATTCATGACTCCTTTCTGATTCTGCACATTTTTCGTTGATCCACTCCTCTTTCACACGTCCACATTTTTTTCTAATTTCTTTCTGCAGTCATATATTCTGTACCACACATTGTCCCTGTTTTTTGTCTTCTTTTCATTAGTCAAAAATTCAATATATTGTCTACTTTTATTAGGGATGATCCCTATTACAAACTTTACTAAAATTTCTTTTAATATGTCCATTCTCGTTTGGTTCGTCGTATCCTTTTTTTAACACCATCCATATACAGTCAGTCAGTTAAGTGCCATACGTGAAACACGCTTGGGCGATCATGTCTCCAAAGAAGCATCACTTACTGAGCAGAAGATTATCCCGCAGTAGGATGTCATTGCTTTCTGCGGTAAACTGGTTGCCAGCTAAAATATCCTGTTATTTATCTCATAACTGGAGGGAAGATATGGGTTAATACCTTTTCCCAAGGGTATTTGCGCGTAAGTGAATGCAATGAATTCAACTAGAAATCAAACTCGGCTCCCCGATTTCTCGTTCTGAGCCGATATCTAATGCACCACAACGCACATCCATCCATATACAAGGTAATCAAAAAATTTTGTCCGTTTTTAAAGAAAAAAATAAAACACTTCACAGTATGTGTAAATTATATGTAGCCTTCAAAGTAATCGCCATTGGCATCCAGCACCTTCTGCCAACGTGTCTCCACCTCTTCAATGCCCTTGCGGTAGAACTCAGGGGTGGGGTTGATGCAAAGAAATCCGTCAGTGTTTTGGGCAAATCTGCTTCATTGGTGAAGGATTTCCCACGAATATGATTATCCAGTGAGTGGAAGAGGTAGTAATCGGATGGCGCATGGTCAGATGAATAAGGTGGATGGCACAAAGTCTCCCACCCAAGTTGCTGTATGATATACCTGACCAGTCGCGCGACATGCGGCCTGGCGTTGTCATGAAGGAAAAGCACACCTTTGCGATTCAACAGTACTGTCTCCTTCTGGCGCAATGCCTGTTACTGCGAGTATAGGTCTCCAGTGAACGTTTGGCCCGTTGGTAGCAGTTCGTAATGAACCACTTGACAACCTGTCCATCAGAAACAAAGTATAATCTTGCGTGGGTGCATAGGCGGTCTTGCGGTGTGAGGGACAGCATCCTGAGGAGACAACCAATGTCTGGAACTCTTGGGAGTTTCGTACAGAACCCACATTTCATAAATGGTAAGCACTCGGTTGAATAAGGATGCGGTACGGTAGCGAGAAAGTAGCGATACGCAGGCTGTCACTCGTTGTCCCTTATGGACCTCCAACAGTGTTTGCGGAACATACCTGCTCAGTTTGTACGTCTTACCTACGCGGTGCAGGTGAAGTCTTACTGTTTCATCGTAAACGTTGAACTGTCTTGCAAGTTCACCACCAGACGTTAAACAGATGGCCGCCTTCAGGTCTCCGTCTTCAAGACATGTTTTCGTCCACTGCGAGGATCATCATGGAGAGACAAATCTCCCGACTTGAATTTTCGAAACCAACGCCTTGCAGTACTTTCATCCATAACCCTATCCATAAACGCTTGACATATGCGGTGACTTGATGCAGCTGCTAATAAGCCCACTTTAAAGTCGTAAAGCATACAGCCCCGAGCGAGATCTCTAGACACTTCCATTATTCTCACAGCTGCCCGGCTTAAAACTGATGGCCAGCCACGGTGTGCTGGTTTTTTATAACGTCTGATGTTCCTTCTTCCGGCTGTCCGAATTTGAAAACAATTGCTCCACGCATTTCGTATATATTTCAACTTTATTCAATGACTAATCAAAAAACGGTTAACTTCTATTCCTCCTTGAATTTCGTGCCAATTAAATGTCTGTCATTTTAAGATTCCGGAGCTGTCTTGACCCACTTTCATTTTCGTAGTTTTAAACTAAGGTCCCTAATCACTCGAAAGCGGTTGCTCCCGCGGTTTGCAGTGTAAGATTGCAGATCTGAATGTGATTGATAGTTTTCCTTTTTTTCATTATGTTCTTGTGATTCTCTTTGTCTATATGCCTCTTGGGTGTTTTTGAAACCAGGTTTTGACTACTCTCTGATCGTTCACCGGACACCACTTCACCTATCTCTCTCCTCGAGACCCTAGTGCCAATTTGACAACTATTTCGCCAGATTCATCCTTGCTTACTTTAGCATTCAAGTCACTCTTGCTGATTTTAATTTCTTTCGATTTTCAAAGAGACTTGTTGTTATTTGGCATAGAGAAAATTTATACATTTATTGCAATTGAGCTCTCGAAGAAACCATGTTGAATATGTTAAGCAGATTCCCTTTCAGTTTAAAGGATCTAACAGTAATTTATTGAGACATCTTTAGTGACATGACCGTTGACTCGTTTATGAGTATTTCACTACTGCTATGTTGTGTTTTTCTCAAACGGTGTAACACTTTTCATAGATTATGGAATTATCTGATTATGGTGCAATGATGTATCTATAGCTTCACTTTAACATGACAAATAAATATTGCAATGAATACAATTTACCAGAAACCGTTCCCACCCGTTTATATGTCTTGACAATTTTCAATATCAAACTTATTAGATAATAATTTCAATTTAAATACAAAAGCAATCATAAAAACACTTCATCAGTCTGCACGTTTATACACTTTCACCTGCTCCAGGAAAGTAGCCCTCAAAATAGAGAAGCCTATTCCAATTTAATTAGAAAATATATGTAGATTTGCGTGTAAATAGGTACATTTTAATTAGATGCCATTTCTTTTTCACTTTTCCGAAATTATGATTTATTTTGTCAGTTCAGATTAGGGGTTATCCAGGATGAATACAGGATTATATTATACAATATTTCATTTCCAACTCAGTAAAATGTTATTGGGCAGACTACAATATAAAAACTATCTTGAAATTCTTTTCCAAATGATAACAGAGTAACTGACGAAAGATTTAATTAAAGAGATCACTAGATTCCAACGTCTCCTTAAGAAAATACTTGAGAATATTTAAAATATATGGACCGAAATCACCTTAATTAAAATAGTGAGTTTGAGTGAGTGAGTTTTGTTTAACGGCATATGAACCTCTGTGAGTTATTTAATGCCAAAAATATAAGGTTTTAAGGTATTTCTTTTAATGTTCAGTTATAGTAAGAATTTTGATTTAGTCAGATTTTAATGAATGTTTGTATTTCAGAACCTGAAAATGTCTTCTAGTTTTGCATTCAAAAATTTATTGATGGTAATAATTTTTTTTTCCTTTAAATATGTGTTATGTTAATGTTTTCTTCAAAACTGTATTGTTGGTAATATTTTTCATTCAAAAATGTATATTTTTTATAGATGTCTATTTTTATAATTTCATAGTGTTTTGACCCCAGTTTGGGGGCTAACTATTTGTCCTTAACTGGGACCCTAACAGGTACTACCACCCCGGGTCAAAGTGGACCTGGGTTCAGCAACTGAGAGGTGGTTCCATGCTCCTTACAACCTCTCAATCAGAGGCTTTGCTGCTGGACGCAGTTTACCGTCATAACCAGGACCTAATTCAAATAAGTAGACAATTGGAGTAGATAGATCTATCTATCGCCCGGTTTACACACCACCCATGTCTATTGAACAGGTTAAGAGGCTCATCCCTTGTTTCCTGTTTAGGATATGGTTTCCGGCTTTCTCTTTTCCAATCTTCTCACTTTGTTTTTTTTTTCAATTGGAGTAGATAGATCTATCTATCGCCCGGTTTACACTCCACCCATGTCTATTGAACAGGTTAAGAGGCTCATCCCTTGTTTCCTGTTTAGGATGTGGTTTCTGGCTTTCTCTTTTCCAATCTTCACACTTTTTTTTTCAATTGGAATAGATAGATCTCTCTAGCGCCCGGTTCACACTCCACCAATGTCTATTGAACAGGTTAAGAGGCTTATCCCTTGTTCCCTGTTTTGTATGTGGTTTCCGGCTTTCTCTTTTCCAATCTTTTCACTATTACGTAGCCCCCTGCACATCAGTGGTGTTACCGCCTTGCTCGGGGTGATACGATTAAAAAAATAATAATAATATACATATTTTATAAGAAAACAATACAAAATTAGAAGTTATTCTTATTTGATCATGCCACTAGATTTTAAGCTCCGTATGAGAAGTTCTCAAAAGTAATAAAAAATATTTAGAATTGAAATTGCCAAAAGTATTGTACGCCACTGCATAAAAACTAACAAAGTTCTACCAAAATTGTGCAATTAAGTTTGTAATCATTTCCCACCAGACAAGAAGCTCTCACTGTGTTAAAGGAAAATAAAAGAATAAATTTCAAAAAGTCTAAAAATGACGGTTGACGTTGTGTTTAAATTTTACAGGAAAGTAAGAAGATAGAAAAGAATTCAACAAGCGAGAAGTGCGAAAGTGTGAAGGAAGAAAATGTTACTATATTTGTCAGTAAATTCAACAGTAAATTGATGAGACCTAAGTGAAAATCGAGTCTTTTTCTTCTGTGTGACGTAAGCGACCACGACCTTTCACGTCACACGATAACTTGTCGATCTTAATCCCCCATCTCCTGTTACCCTCCTAAACCCTGCCTCTCCATCCATATGTTTAAGCCCATCAAAGTAAGTCATTCGTTTCACTCCCATGTCTCTCTTTGCCGTGAATATCATATTCTCCAAGCCCTTCTTCCTCATTACTCGTCCTAGAAAATTCATTTGCATTTTCTTTTGCAATTGTGCTCTCGGCATAGAAGAAACTATGTTGAAAATCTTGAATAGGTTCCCTTTTAGCTTAAAAGATTTAATGGTGATTTATTGAGACATTACCTTTAGTCACGTGACCGTTGACTCGTTCCGCCATTGTTGCTTTTTATCCAAGCATCAGTTTAATTTTCGTTCCCATCTTCTCCAAAATCTCGTTATTACTGCGCTTAAATTAAGATAAGAAGAAATCCAAACAGGAAAATAAAACGTTGTATTTCCATTTGTGAATATATTAATTGACAAAAACGTATCAAGCCAAGAAAGAATTCCTCAAAGAAGAAGTCCCTCCAAATAAAATATTAGCTTACATGGTTATATCAAGCAATTTCAACAACAAAACAGTCCGACCTATTGCCAATCAAATACTCTTTTTTTAATCAATTCACCCCAGGTAAGATCATAACGCCACTAAGATGCAAAGGGAGAATGAGAAAGCTTTAGCAGGAGCTAGAAAAATAATCCTCATCAGAAAAAAAAAGAAGAAATCTATAAAAAAAACATCATTTTGATCAGTGAATCAGGCGATAAGCGAATATTAATTCATACTGAATTTAATGAGAAAAATGAAGAAAAAATAACGGAAGGAAGGAAGGAAAGTTTTGTAATAGTGAAATTTAAAATAAAACAATGGGTCAGTCAGTTAAGTGCCATACGTGATACACACTTTGGGCGATCATGTCTCGAAAATGACATGACTGGCAGAAGATTATTCCGCAGTTGCTTTCTGCGGTAGACTGGTTGCCAGCAAAGACTATAGAATCAAATCTATCCTTTTATTTAACCCATAAGTGGAGGGAAGAGACGGATTAATACTTTCCCCAAGTGTATTTGTGCGTAAGTGAATGCAATGAATTCAACTGGAACTGGAACCTGAATTCCAGTTGAATTGCTCGCATTCACTTACGCACCAATACCCTTGGGATAGGTATTAATAAAATTAAAAATTTAAAAAAAAGAAGGAAGGAAGTCATTTGACCCATAACTGGGGGGAAGAGATGAATTAATAAGGGTATTTCTAAGGGTATTTGCGCGTATATGAATGCAACAAGTTCAACTGGAATTCGAACTCGGCTCGAGATTATTAAAACGACTAAATTAACTTATCACTGAATAAACTTGCTAGTTTACGGTTTACCTCCCTTTCTACCACAGATCCAACAAGAAATATATAAATACACATTGATAATTATTTATTGGTTTTATTAACATTTTTTTTATTTCTGTTCGTGTGTATGGTTGCTGGCAAAAAGAAGAGCCCAACATACAAATTATATATTGTAGATACAAAAATCTTGCAGGTAAAAAAATTAAATATTTTGGAAGTATTTCATAGTAAGAAAACTCTAACTTTGTGGAACACGGCGCAAAGATTGCGCTCATTTTTATAAAATCTCATGAAACAATACCGGGGCTCAGTCGAAATACCGATACCGGCAAAACCGACGGTTTCGGTAGATTAAATATTTGGGCTGCCCAAATTAAAAGGGCCTTAGGTAGCATCCTGACTGCGTGGAGCGATATCAATTACGATACGGGTGTATTGTATTTTGGCCGGCAGATGCGAAAAAATATTAGCTTAAACACTAGTGGTCATTCCTGTATGCAGTACCATTTCCTTCTGACAGGGGATGGGTTTTTTTTTCCCCGGCGCCCAAGGCATTTTCAATATGAGGAAGTGCAGGTTTTGAGGCTTTTTTCATTGGTACTGCCGATAAACCCACATTAAACACGAAATTTTGTCACGTATTGTTTCGTCATGCGACTGCATCTGAATACTAAGCAAGATTCACGATTATAACCCTCTAGGGCCATTCGTATAATATTTGATACAGTATTTCCCTTTAAGGAAACATTTGGTATTTCCCTATAAGGAAACATTTTGTATTCATTGACTGAGCAGTCAGTACTGCTTTCATTTGAAATTTATAAAATATTTCTCTTAAAAATTTTTTCAGGAAAATATTTCTTTCAAGGCTTGTTTTCATACTGTATCAAATATGATACGAATGGCCCTAGAGGGTTAGATAGATAGATAGATAGATAGATAGATAGATAGATAGAAAAGAAAAGAAAAGAAATTAACCCTCTAGGGCCATTCGTATCATATTTGATACAGTATTTCCCTATAAGGAAACATTTGGTATTTCTCTATAAGGAAACATTTGGTATTCATTGACTGAGCAGCCAGTACTGATTTCATTTGAAATTTATAAAATATTTCTCTTAAAAAATTTTTCAGGAAAATATTTCTTTCAAGGCTTGTTTTCATACTGTATCAAATATGATACGAATGGCCCTAGAGGGTTAATTTCTATCGCTGGACTGAAGAAATTCAATGGAAATCACTCTTAATACCATCAACATATTCTCACCGGCAGAGTAGCAAACATTTGCGAATAATACTAACTCAAATTCCAAGGGGCTATTTCCCTTTTCTTCGGGAGTGGTTTTATTTTTATCTGTCTTTTGTGTTATGGAAGTGCGTCTAAATACCGAATTAATGTGATAGATACCGACTTGGCAGACCGCCTGCAGTCTCTCTCCCACCGGCGCGACGTGGCTTCCCTGTGTCTCTTCTATAAATACTTTCACGGGTTCTGCTCCGATGAACTTAGATCACTAGTGCCCCCTAAATACGTATTTGAACGAGATACTAGATTAGAAACTAGATCCCACCCTTTTACAGTGAAACCGATAAAATCCAGCCGTAACTTCTACTCCAACAGTTTCTTTCCTCGCATTTCCCGACTGTGGAATTCTCTTCCAAACGATTGCTTCCCCGACGGCTACAATCTCCAGGAGTTTAAATGTAAGGTCAATAGACACCTCCTAACACACTAACCTGCTCCCATTCTATCAAACACTCTTCCCATCTGCTCAACCCTCATACTCGGTATCCTTACTCATCTGTCACCTTCCTCCTGACATTCCCTATATCTAACCACTCCTTCTCTTTACCTTCCCCTATGTAGCCCCATGCGTAATAGTGGCCGTGGAATGCCTTGCTTGGGGTGAGATGATTTTAAAAAAATGTTACGAGAGACCAGCAGGTAAGTAAAAATCTGACTGTGAAGGATAGACGTCATCGTGATTAAGATAAATGATTCTTTGAATGTCGGCGTTACTAAACAGCAAATACATTCGTGAAGTGATTGTAAATTCGACTGAATATTTTGCCATTGTGCAGCAGAAATGTTAGTTAATTAAAAGTATAACTACACTTGTCATTAATGGGATTACTGGAACTTTTCCCAAACGTTGTCTAAACACCGAATCAATTAGCGTTGCATGAAAATAATGATGCAAATCATTAGACGTATTTTTTAATCTGAAAGAATCATAATGAGATAATGGGAAGATTAAGGAAGCTTATTTTCTCAGGATTTGTAACCAGAACTGGAAAATCTCTAACTTTAACTATAGTAGTAGTCATAAGCTGAAAATATATGGAATGCTTCTTAGCAATCCAGTACTCTCCTCTTTGTTTCTAGCAAAATTGTCCTGTTTTTTAATACTTTACTCAATTTCTGGAAATCATCCTTCGCCATGCGAATTCGCCCTCGGATCTCTGTGTCGCACTTTCTGACACTTCCCAGAATGCTTATAAAAGCAAAATTAAAAAGTTAATAAATTAATATTTTTTTCTTCTTCATGATGAACCAAACTTATATTTTAATGATATCGTATTTGTCACTGATATGAGAATGCTTGTTTTTTTTCTTTTTCTTTGCATCGTATCAATTCAGAATTTAAGTGATCATGGCTCTTCACATTTTCTTGTCATTTGTAACATTTTTAATTTCTTCTTTAATTTGTGCCTTCAGGACGTAGGTGATCGTGGTACTCCACGATTTCACGTCCATTGTAGCTCTTAGCAAAATTCTTCTTCTTGTCGTGCCACTTCAGAATATAGATCATCTCTCCCCACAATGTCCTGTCTTTTGACGCACTTAAGGTGCTTTGTTTTTGTTCCGTTTTTCATTAAATCGTCGTTGATCATGGCGTTCCACAATGTTCTGTTCTTTATAACTCTTAGTGCACTCCATGATTTTAGGTCCATTTTAGCTCTTAACAAAATTCTTTTCTTCTTCTTCTTGTCGTGCCACTTCAGAACATAGACGATCATGTCTCTCCACAATTTCCTGTCATTTGAATTTCTTAAGTTATTTAGTTTTTTGTCCGTTTTCCATTTGATCATTGAGTTCCACAATTTTCTGTCCTTACTACATTTTCTTCTTTTCTTCTTGATCTGAGTGCAATATCACCCTGTCATCGCTCTTCACAATTTCCCTCAATTTGTAAATATTACTAAAATTATCTTTTTGCTATCTCTCCTAAACCCTGTCTGCCAAGTATTTACTCAAACTCATTTGATAGGTTAACACGGTAATTTTCTCTCTCACTCTTGCCTCCAAATTATCTTGTGAGTGGCATTTTTCTCAAGGCCTTTTTTGTCATTGTTTCCTAGAAATTAAAATTGTTTCTTTTTTATGTCCTCTTTTTCCCAATATCTAGAACTTCCTCGTTGCTTATATATTCAGTGTATGGCATTCTCATCATCCTTTATAGAATTACATTTCTATTCCTTCAAGTCTCTTCTTCATCTGCAATGAGATTTTCCAATATTCACTGTCAATATAGAAAGACCTATATTAACTAACAGTTGAGTACAGTTTAGTTTCTAACAAAATTTTAATATTTTTCTCAGCTTTAAAAAGAAAAGAAAATAATAATACAAGCTACAATCCACGACAAAAGTGTACACATTTGTAATAGATTGTAGTTTGTACATGTTCTAAAGTATAATTTATAATAAATATTCATTGCTCTATTTGTATATTGAGAACTTTATATTAATATTTTGATTTTGTAAATAATTTCTTCGTTTCTTATTCATTTGGGTATATATATATATATATATATATATATATATATATGTATACATCTATATATATATATATATATATATATATATGTATACATGTATATATATATATATATATGTATACATGTATATATATATGTATATATATATATATATATATATATATGTATACATGTATATATATATATGTGTGTGTGTGTGTGTGTGTGTGTGTGTGTGTGTGTGTGTGTGTGTGTGTGCTGCAACGGCAAATTGTCAACAACTTTTATTTTAAATTTCGCCAAGCATGTTTTTTATTTTAGATTTTGTGCACTGTAGGTTAGGCTGGGCAGGGTCAGCTGGGCACTGTTTAAATTAGGGTTCTATTACGCAATTCAGTCAACCAGAAATATGGAATTAACATGCTGTACTACTAGGTATTTGCGCCGGAAGCTACAATGCAAAATTTTCAGATTGTTTTGGCGAGGACAGCGCAGAGGATTTGAAGTGTTTGGGGTGATCCCTAGCGGTAGCGACATTATACCTCCGTTCATGTTGCGACAGTGCCTAAGACTTAACATGAAGGCCTACATCAAGTGTCTTGAAGAGGTAGTGATGCCGCGGGTCAAGAGGATGTCTCTGTACCATGTCACACAAGCAGGACAAATCCTGTCATGGCTGTTAGGCAATTTCTGTGCTATCGAACTCTCCATAGTGCAAGCCACTTGATTATTATATTTGGGTTGCGTTGTTGATTTATTGACCGAAAAAATCTGAACTTAAGGTAAGAATTTTGGAAGCATTCGCTAACTTAACTAAACTGTTCAGAAGAGATGGAGGAGATTTCAAAGTCTTCTGGAGTCTGTTGTAGAATCTAATGGCTGTTTAATTGATTGAATGTACACTTTCCTATTTCAAAATATTTTTGTACAATTTTGTTAAATATATGTGATAAAATTAAATGTTAGAGCTATTTAGAAGACAATGTATATTTCGCACCATATATATATATTTATTATAAATTATGTTTTAGAACATATATATATATATATATATATATATATATATATATATATATATTATAAATTATGTTTTAGAACATGTACATAATTTCTTCTATATATGTCCTCTTCTATACAATCATATGGCTGTTTCAGTGTTTGGACTTCAAACACATCATCGGGAGAAGTAAAGGTTTGGAATCATTCTCTGTTTATATTTGTTTCGTTGTTGTTGTGGTTGCTGGTTGGGGTTATTGGTAATTAAGTGAATGTATTTCTCGTTTTGACCGTAATAGACTTTTGAAGAATCTGGTGCGTAAGTGTGAAATTGTTGATTAATTGTATTATCTGTTGGAATGTACGTTTTATCGGTCGGTCGGGTATATCTTTTGGTTAGAATGTCTGCTGTTAGTGGACCTAATCCATGTATTCACTTTGATCCTGTGTCTATGTTTTCACTTTGGGGTTTCTTAGATAGACGTGATATGGGTGGGGCGTTTTTTCTTTCCAATTTTGATTTTTTCGGTACGGAATATATTTTTATTTTATAGGGTTTTTATTAAAAAATATAGTTTGGAGTATTTTTGTATTTAGGCGAAGTTATTTCAAGAAATATAAATTTGTATTTTTTAAGAATTAAATGCAAATTGGCGTTTTATCAGATTTTTGTATAAAGTTGTATGTTTAATCTTAATTTTAAGTTTAGAGGGTCGGTTTTTTCTTTTAATTTTTTTTTCCTTTTTTTTTGTATTTTTTTTTCTATAAATTATCGTTTGGAATCCTATTTATGTCTTTTAATTTTTTATATATTTTATTTATTTAGTTATTTTTGCGGGCATTAGATCTTGCTTTAAGTATTTATTACATCGATTTTTTCTGTAGCATTTTTTATCTTTTATAATAATAAACAATCTCTATTCAAATTTCCAGTAATTTTTAGTGTGATTGTAGGGTTAGATCTTACGTGTGCTTACAGTTTATTTTTGTGTATGATATTATTCTGAAGTAGTATATTTTTAATCTTGATTTTGAATATATGAATTTTGATTCTTTTTCAATTTTGGGAGCCATTTGTTTAATTTTTTATTTTTTAGTACGGAATATTGTTGTATTTAAGTAAGGTTATTGTGATAAGTAAGGTTATTGGTGTAGGCTTTAGTGATAGACTTTCCTTTATATATATAGTCATCAGCAGACAGATCTGTTTCGCTGTATCACAACTCATCAGTACAGTTAGACTCCGATTGCTTTTAACCCAGGATTGAAACCCGACCGAATTGGCGTCAGTCGGCGATTCCACCTCTGGGCTATGGGCGCTCGGTAGAAGAAAGCATACTTTTTAGCGTGTATATTATCAGTATACACGCCCAATAGCCAGAGTGCTCCAATTCATTATTGAATGAGCGATATATATATATATATATATATATATATATAAATTGTATTTACCCCAAGCAAATCAGTAAAGCCACTAAGACACAAGCTGTCACTGGGTGTCAAATTATTTGATATGAAGGAACAACACAGGATTATTCAGGAAGGGAGTAGATAACGATCGACAGTGCATTTAACATTAATTGGAAAGCAAGGAGCTGGTAACAAGTAACAATGTTTACATCTAGCTAATCTTACCGTAAACTAATGAATCAGTCAGTTATGTCCCAGACGTGGTACACGCTTGGGCGATCATGTCTTAAAAGAGACATGACTACCTGGGCAAAAGTTTATCCTGCAGTAGACTTCCATTCCTTTCTGCGGTAGACTGGTTGCCGACCAAAGCTATAGAATCCAATCTGTCTTGTTATTTAACCCATAGCTGGAGGGACGAGACAGATTAATACGTTTCCCAAGGGTTGTTTGTGCGCAAGTGAATGCAAGGAATTCAACTGGAATTTGAACTCGGTCCGCAATTTGTCTTTCCGAGTCGATATCCGCTGCACCACAACGCACAATGAGATCATTTTGAAAATCTAATACTGCGCTCTATGCGCCAACAATGCTATGGACTGAGGAAGAAATAAAATCGTTCTACGCCATACTGTACAAAAGCCAAGAAATTAGAATCATAATGTGTGACTGTAAAGCCAAGGTAGGTAAAGGGAGGGAAGGAGAGACAACTGGCAACTTTGGATTAGGAATCCGCAAAGAACGAGGAGAAAAATGGGTCCAATGGTGCACAGCCACTGACCAAGTAATAACTAACACATGGTTTCAAAAACACCCACGACGTCTATGGACACGGAGAAGCCAGGAAGGTGACAAGAAAAACCAAATAGACTACATAACCATAAACAGAAGAAAAAACAATCCAGGCGCCGACTGTGGAAGCGATCACGTCCCTGTCATTTGCAAAGTAAGAGTGAGACTCCGGTGAATGAAGAAGCCTAGTACAGCACCAAGGCTGAAATACAACACGTTCGTAAATGATCTCAAGCTGCAGAAAGAATACACTAACAACGTGAAAAACAAATACGAAGATCAAATTTGAAAAGGTCACTCAAAAGAGGACTCACTAACGGAAGCGATAGTGACATCAGCAAACAACACTGCCCCAAAGGAAATCCGACGCAGAAGAAAAATACGAGTAGATGACTGAAGAGATTCTTGATATGGGGTAAAGGAAACAGAAAATGATGCCAAGACATGGAATGGAATACTGGAAACTACACAAGAAAATAAGGAATAAATGCATACAGGCTAAAAACGTATGGATCAAAAAGAAATGTTCAGAATTAAAGAGATTTTTTTTTTTGTTTTTTTTTTTAATCATATCACCCCAAGCAAGGCGAAAACGCCACTGATGCGCAGGGGGCTACGTGAGAGTGAAAAGATTGGAAAAGAGAAAACCGGAAACCACATCCTAAACAGGAAACAAGGGATGAGCCTCTTTACCCGTT
Source organism: Ascarosepion bandense (assembly GCA_037127315.1). NCBI lineage: Eukaryota > Metazoa > Mollusca > Cephalopoda > Sepiida > Sepiidae > Ascarosepion > Ascarosepion bandense. The sequence continues at coordinate 3,722,921 of JBBBDQ010001127.1, forward strand.
CAATAGACGTGGATGGAGCGTGAACCGGGCGATAGTTTAGTCTATCTACTCCAATTGAAAAAAATAATAAAATAGGTTAAAAAAAAGTGAAAAGATTGGAAAAAAGACAAACCGAAAACACGTCCTAACCAGGAAACAAGGGATGAGTCTTTTCACCTGTTCAGTAGACGTGGGTGGAGTGTGAACCGGGAGATAGTTTAGTCTATCTACTCCAAAGGAAAAAAATGAAATAAAATAAAAAAAAGAGTGAAAATATTGGAAAATAGAAAAACCGGAAACCACATCTTAAACACGAAACAAGGGATGAGCCTCTTCACCTGTTTAACAGACGTGGGTGGAGTTTGAACCGGGCGATAGTTTAGTCTATCTACTCCAATTGAAAAAGCAGACATGCATAAAGAAATACTGACAGGATAAAAAACCTGCTATTCATCAGGATTTATAAAATCCAAGGATGGAACGATAGTCGTGGAACGATATCGTGGAGAAAGAGGAAAATTTCCAGCATTGGGAAGTATATATAAAAGATATTTTTCACGACAAGAGAGAGCAACTGATAATACACAAAGATAATGACGGACTGGAAATATTAAAGTCCGAAGTGGAAGCTGCAATCACCAAACTGAATAGAAACAAAGCAGCTGGTCCAGACGGCATTGTAATAGAGCTGCTGATAGCCCTGGAAGAATTCAGCATAGAGAAAATTACAGCAACATTTAAATGAAATTTGTAATAGTGATGTAATAACTGACGACTTAATCAAGTGCATTTTCATAGCACTGCCTTAGACGGCCGGTGAAAGCGAGTGCGAACTCCTACGAACATTCAGTTTAATGAGTCATATTACAAAACTGCGCTTCCGAATCCGGATGAACAGAGCGAGAAGAAGAATCAAGCCAGAAATAAGACAAGAACAGTGCGGGTTCGGCAAGGTCACTGGAAAAAGAACGCCATATTTACGATTAGGATATTCTTCAAAGTGAAATACAAATGAAGAAGGACTTGTACCTATGTTTTATCGATTATGCAATGACGCCACAAAGAATAGATGGAGATGCTCCGCAGCATCGTCATATTTGGAAAAGACATAAGAGTAACCAAAAATCTCTACTAGCAGCAAACTGCCTGCATACGGACAGGTAACGAATTCAGCAGATATACAAAGATAGAAAGGGGCGTAAGACAAGGATGCGTCTTTTCACGGATCTATTCAACTTGTACAAGATTTGTAAACGTAGGCCACAATTTGAACAACATAAGGTACGCAGATGATAAAGTGCTGATTGCAGACACGGAAAGGAAACTACAAGACCTCCTACAGAAGGTAGCTGAAGAGAGTGACAAAAAAGTACTACAAATAAACTGCAAGCAAACTGAATGCATGGTCATCAGCAAAAAAAGTAGCTCAAAATGCCAAATATAAGTGGGTGGGTACTAAAATCAAGCAGGTACAAAAATTTAAATACCTAGTATGTGTTCTAATAGAAGACGGAAAGTGCGACACAGAGATTCGAAGGCGAATCGGCATGCAAAGGACGCGTTCCAGAAGCTGAGTAGAGTATTAATAGACAGAAAACTTTTGCTGGAAACAAAGAAGAGAGTACAGGATTGCAATGTGATGTCTGTCTTTCAATATAGTAGTGAATGCAGGACAATATCATCAAAAATGAAGGAAAATTTGAAGCAATCCTGTTGAATTCCTTGCATTCACTTGCGCACAAATACCCTTGAGAAACGTATTAATCTGTCTCGTCCCTCCAGCTATGGGTTAAATAACAAGACAGATTGGATATCATGGATCGGGCATGTGAGCAATAATGAGTTTTTAGAAAGGATGAAAACAAAAAGGAAATTAATACTGAACATCAGGAAGGAACTGCTAAAGTTCCTGGGACATGCAATGAGCAAGGAGGGCTTGGAAAACCTGATACTAACGGGCCAGATAGAGGGAAAAAGAGACAGGTGAAAGTGTCTAATAACATATTTAAAGACCCTGAGCAGGTTGATGATAGAACGGGGACTGCGTGGTGTAACAGGAGAAAGCGTGCTAAGAGCCACCAGGGATAGGGAGACGTAGAAAGCCATGATCGCTTACGTCCTGAAAAGACAAGGCATATAGAAGATGTACTGCGCTTGAATTCATAAAGCCTAGGTAGCGGCGATTTTGCAGCGGCCTTCGACTCGGTGGACCGCAGCGCTCTGTGGACTATCATGCGGGACGATGGCATTCCGCCAAAGCTGCTGCGTCTGATTCAGGCCTACTACCGGGAGACGAGGACACGTGTTCGTGCTTACGGTGCTGAGACCGGGGCGTTTGAGGTCCGCACTGGTGTGCGACAGGGATGCGCGCTCTCCCCGACGCTCTTCAACTACGCTATTGACTGGATTCTGATGAGCGCCCTTCAAGGCTTCACTGGGGTTCGGGTGGGCCGCGACTTGGCCGTGACCGACCTGGCGTACGCTGACGACATTGTCCTTCTTGGTGACAGCATCGAGGAGGTGCAGGCGGCCGTCAGCCGAGTGCATACCAGCGCGTGCGCGGTCGGCATGCGCATCAATGCTGCAAAGACGAAGGTGATGACGGCGCTGTTGCCTCCAGGGGCCCAACAACCCATCCTGCTCGACGGAACACCCCTGGAGATGGTGGACCACTTCATCTATCTGGGCTCGTCTTTTGTCCCGAACGGCCAGGGTGGCGATGAGATCGGGCGTCGCATCAACCTTGCGAGGGCCGCCTTCAACCGCCTCCAGAAGTGTCTCTGGTCAAGGCGGGAGATCGCCCTGCGTACAAAGAGCCGCGTCTACCAGGCTGTTGTGCGATCCATCTTGCTGTATGGCTGCGAGACGTGGCCGGTGCGCGTGGCGGACCTCAAGAGGGTGGAGGTCTTCGACAATGACTGTCTCCGGCGCATCCTGCGTTTCCGGCGGATTGATCGGGTGCGGACATCGACCCTTCGTCAAACATGCCGTCTTCAACCGATACCGGCTGCTCTCCGACTCCGTCGACTGCGTTGGTTCGGCCATGCTGCGCGCTGTCCAACGGGTGAGCTGATTCGCGACTGCCTCTTCCCGAGGCCCCTACCGGGCTGGCGCAAGCGTGCGGGGGGTCAGCTGAAGACGTGGGCAGCCACGCTGAAGGGGGACATGGAGCCGATCTCGGGCCCAAATGTCGTGGTATTTCGGAGGTGGAACCGGGACTGGGCAGAGATCGGAGTGGAGCTGGCTCAAGATCGCCGATCGTGGGCCGCCGCTGGGAGAGACGCTTCAAATGTTCTTGGGGATGCCGGCTCAACCTGTCCTGGGTGAATGCCGCTACAATACAATACAATATACCAGATAAGGATAATTTTTCTGGTTCTTCTTTGGATTTCATTAAAAACATCTCTGACTCTGTAGCAGGAACAGCGAACCATATATGGCAGCAATATTTAAAGTATGAAAAGTGGTAGACTTATACATATGTAGGATAGACTCCGGAAAAAATTTTATAGCACGACACAATGTTCCAATTTTCTTAGCAGTTAAGTTAACAATTTATTCTATACAATCTTTATATATAGTCTTTGTCAACAAAGATTGTTAGCCTCAGAGGACCTAACTTGTCACTATCACGGATGTGATAGTGACAAGGTGGGCCGATAGATGTCAACATCAGGTGTGCCGATAGATGTAAAAATCAGGTGTGCCGATAGATGTCAACATCAGGTGTGCCGATAGATGTAAAAATGTCCTCTAAGTAAGTTAATAGAAAACAACTTTATTTTAGACAGTATTTACATTTTTCGGACTATTGTCCTCATCTTTGTTGCCATTTGTACGACGTTTTGGCCGTAGTACGCTCCGGCCTTCTTCAGGTGCTAGAAATTTCAAACCGAACCCTTTATTACAATCATTGGGGTATATCACCCTCATCCCTTGCGTAAAGCCTCGATTGAAAGTCATGAGTTATCACACTCTAACCCTGCAATTTACTTGCTCACCACTGCTGTAGCATGGTATTGAACTCACAATGAGTTAAATCAGGAAATCCCCAACGTCTGTATCCACTGAGCCATGTGTCCTTAAGGACGCATGGCAACAAAGATGAGGACAATCGTCTGAATAATGTAAATACTGTAAATACTACCTAATCTCAGAAATATATACAAGTTTTATTTTGGATGCGTTAAGATTAACAAGCCATTTTTTAACAACTGGCTGTAGTGCGTTTTTGACAGCAGCCGCCAGTTTTAATCTTGGCATCTGTGCTTTCATTTCATTTTGAAGGGTAGCTTATAATTACGTCAAAGTTTGATTAAATGTTTTTAAAATTTTTTAAGATATATATCAAACGACCTTTCCGATTTACAACAATTCTGAACGCAAATAATTAAGTCACTTTTTTTCTCCCCAAGTTTCTGTCTTTCAGAACTTTTGATAAGATGTATTTTAAATCTTCTTGATAAGACAAATAAGACGATGGAAACAAATTTCTGTGTTTTAAAAAATATTTTTTTTATAAGTGTTTCACCTCGAGCAAGGCATGTCACTGCCACTACTGTGCAGTGGGCTACATAGAGTGGAGAAAGGATGATTAAATATAGGAAATATCAGAAGGTGGGTGATAGGCGGGTAGGGATACCGGGAATGGTTAAATATAGGAAATGTCAGAGGGTGGGTGATAGGCGGGTAAGGATACCGAGAATGAGGGTTGGGTAGATGAGAGTGTTCTGAGAATAATTGGGAGTTAGTGTGATAGGAGGTGTCTATTGACCCTACATTTAAACACCTGGAGATTGTAGCGGTCGGGAAAGCAGATTGTGGAAGGGAGTTCCACAGGCGGGAAGCGCGAGAAAAGAAACTGTTGGAGTAGAATTTACGGTTACATCTTACCTGTTTAACTGTAAAAGGATGGGACCTAGTTGTTAATCTAGTATCTCGTGTAAATTCGTTCTTAGGCGGCAACAGTGATCTAAGTTCATCGGAGCAGAAACCATGAAAGTACTTGTAGAAGAGGCACAGGGAAGCCTCATCACGCCGGTGAGAGAATGGTTGCAGCCGGTCTGCCAAGTCACTATCAACCACGTTACAGATTCTCCTTTTGTATTTTGTCAAGAAGCCCAAGGAGAGTAGCAGGGGCACCCGACCAGATATGGCAGTAGTATTCAATATATGGGCGGATGGTAGATTTGTATATGTGCAGGATAGAATCAGGCGGGAAAAACTTCCTGCCCCTGCACAGAGAGCCGAATTTCATAGCGGCAGATTTGGCAATGGATTCGATATAGTCATTCCATTTGAGGTCCGCCGAAAGTGTAAGGCCAAGGAATCAATAACCTGATATCATTTCGTGCATTATTTCTAATTACGGATTTCGTTTTCCAAACCAGATATTTTTTCCTTCATAAAATCCGGCGTTATCCATTTGTTAGATTAGCAGGAGTACGGACTGAGCAATGAGAAATATATTATTACACAAACACTAATGATAAGCGTGTTTCATCTTAGGTTACTCCAAGTACACGGTAGACTATGGTTTCCACAACGCTGTATCTTAAATGCAAGTTACTGTCAATTGATTGAACCTGATCTAATTACTGCACGCTACACTTCTCGTTCTATCTCTCTGACCATACTGTAACATCAATGTAGACGTACATAGTATCTAGCTAGAGGCAGAATCACCAGAAAACGTGTTGGAAGCAACCAGTTAATAACGTTCTTTGTTGATAATCCACGTCCACATTGTGTCCGATCTGTGCCGTGAGCAAATTGACAGTGTTGCTGTAACAATGCTTAATTCATGCGAGCGAGTGTCAATGCTAGTCAGTCATCCAGAATCTAATCTATGGCTGTAAAAATCATCATTTTCTCCCAATTGACAACATTGGAATACTTACGGATGTGCGTTGTTGTGCAGTGGATATCGGCTTGCAAGGAAATAAAAGAGCTAATTTGGAATTCTAGTTGATTTCTTTACATTGTTTTCTTCCTCCAGTTATGGGTTAAATAGCAGGACAGATTGGGTTCTTTAGCTTTGGTTGACAACCAGTCTATCTCAAAAAGTAATGAAAACTTAGAGCGTGAAAAACTCAGTCATGTCTCTTTCGAGACATGATCACCCAAGCATATATCACGTATGGAACTTAAATGACTGACTGACTGGCGGTTGACGTGAGTCAAACATGCGAATCGACACTGTGGCTTGTTCTTGACCTCACAGATGATTCTAATACCACAGAACAAGGACGTATCCGTTACTGTTGCATGACTGTTGAACATGATGTTGTTCCCATATTGAAAACTACCGCATAAGAGGTTTCTGTTTAAACAGATTTAACATTGCTATAAGTATTCCTATAATGGACTAAATGGAACATCAATTTTAAAAAAAGCAGTCTCACGGACATGAAGATCCACCTTGGAAAAGAAAAATAGAAAAAGAAATTTGAAAAATATTTAAAGAGATATTCTATAATTTTGCAAAATAATACTCTCTAGTTTAATATCAGCATCTTCTTTCAATGTATTTTCTGTTACATTTTCTTAATAATTTAACTACCTGAAAGACAACAAAATCACTAACGCGCAGAATTTTACTGTATATAAAAGAAAAAACATTATTAATTAGAGAAAAACTAGTAAAACCGAGGGTAACGATTGACACTACCTGTAAATTTCTGAAAACCAAACTTGACTGGTAAGCAAAAAGCTAAAAGAAAGATCCATAGGTGAGAAAATGAGCTTCTAACATAGAACCTACGGTTACATCTAGTCATTTTAACAATCGGATTTTGTTGCCAATCTGATGCATAAAAAGTAGGCAAAGTGGAGTTGATCAGAACAACTGCCGTGAAAGAATTTATAGAAAAGAAAGAGTGACCCTACTTTAAGGAGGTCTGAAAAGATTGAAGCCGAGATGCCAGATCAGGACTATGGAGAGTTTAGAAAAAGGTATTAATTCGTTTTTTCTTCCTCCAGGTATTGGTCAAGCAGTAAGACAGATTGGGTTCTATAGCCTTAGTCGGCAACCAGACAACCTCAAAATATAATGACAACTAACAACGGGAAAAAACTCCTGGCTAGTCAGTCATGTCTTTCAATACCTGCACTGGAAAATATGCATCTTTTACGGGATGGAAACTGGTATGACCCGCACCCAGATTCGGTTACAGAGATAGGATCTATAGTATGAGTATCTCTGTAACCGGATCTGGGTGAGGGTTTTGTGGGTTTTCATCCCGTAAATAATGCATATTTTCCAGTGCAAATATTGGTCCACTCTATCGTGTCGGGTTTTATATTCAGTAGTGCTAACATTGTGCAATCTGAAACAAGATCGTTAATTGGTTCAGGGTATTGATTACAATTTTTCAGTATGTCTACTTGGCAATTTCTAGTTAGTAAAGAGTGCTCATGTGCAGCAAGAATAAAACCTTTTAATGTTGTTTTCCATGCTATGTTTAAGGAAATTTAAAATCCAAATCCCTAAGGACGAAAGAGTGTGGCACACTGCCAAACGCTTTATGATAGTCTCTCCATGCTGTGCTAAACTTTCTCCCTCTTTTCTTGCAATCTTTCAAAATCATTTTATTTATCGATAGTTTATCTTTTCAGCCATACGAACCTTCTCCGACTAGAATTATTGTAGTTCTTGAGCTTGCACGAAAGGCCAGCATGCCAAATCCTGTCAAATAGTTTAGAGATATCAAGAGCAATATCTCGAGCTTCGTCGTTCATATCAAGAGCCTGGTATAAATATTCAATGATGGTAGTTACCACATCAGCAGGAGAACTGGCGGTGCGAACATCATACTGTTTGTCAGAGACAAAGGTTGTGATATCTGAGATACTTAATTGTTTTAATATTGATAATAGCCTCGAATTCCTTGCCAAACGTTCTTATTTTGACGGTAAAACCTACAACGTTTTTCACATGATCTTGTTCCTTGTGTCTTCAAATGAAGTTTCTGTCTCAGTATTTACTTCATTGGCAGAATTTTATTCAATAATTTAATTTTATAGCTCCGCTTGATTTTTCTGCATTTTCGTGATGAAATATCTGGGTTTCTTGATATCTCACATAGTACTGATAATTTACATTTGATTTTATCTATTTCACACTTCGCGTTTACCTCCCAGGCTGTCTGATCTTTTCATTGTCTTGAAATCAAGCTTTTAAAAAGCTGCTAAAGCTGTTGCGCATATGACATTATTCATTTTTATGACATTTTATTATTTTTATGATGTTTACAGATCGGGGATATTAGAATCAGGCAGGTACAAAAATTTAAATACCTGGGAAGTGTTATAACAGAAAACGGAAAGTGCGACACAGAGATCCGAAGGCAATTTTCAGAAGCTGTGTAAAGTATTAAGAAACAGGACAATTTCGCTAGAAACAAGGAAGAGGGTATTGGAAGGCTATGTGTTGTCAGTTCTTCAATATGGCAGTGAATGCTGGACAATATCATCAAAGATGAAGAAAAAACTTGAGGAAGGAGTGTTTGGAGAACCTGATACTTACAGACTAGATAGAGAGAAAAAGAGACAGGGGAAAGCAACGGATAACATATTTGAAGGACCTCATCAGGTGGATGATGCAACAAGGGTTGCATGTCGTAACAAGAGAAGTTGTGCTAAGAGCAAGGGAGACGTGGAAAGTTGTGCTAAGAGATAGGGAGACGTGGAAAGCCATGATCTCCTACGTCCTGAAGGGACAGGGCACATAGAAGAATAAGAAGATGTTTCTACGTGATTTGTTTGTTAATAGTGTTTGCAGTGCAGTGCTGTGTATTTGTACAATATGTTATTGGACTTTGTCATTGTAGAAGTCAAATAACTTCCATTCTAACATGGCTGCGTTGTCTCCTCTCTTTCTGGGGAGGCAGACTAGTTCATTAATCTCATATAAATCTCCACAAACCAATATATGCATCAGGAATAGCAGCAACAAAAAATAGAATATCAAATTTAAAAAAAGCAGTCTCACGGTCATGAAGATCCACCTTGGAAAAGAAAATTGAAAGAGAAATAGAACAAATTAGAAGTGAATTATCAGTACTCAACAAACTCGAAAGAGGAATAAATGTAAGAACTAGAAAGGCAGAAGAGCCAAATGAAAATACAATATTAGAAATAAAAATGAAGTCCTATCAACTAAGCAAAAAAAACAAAAAAAACAAAAAAAACAACCAAACAACTGAAGTCTCAAAGAATAAAACGCTATGAGAAAAGATCAAGATTCTACAGACCGAACATGATCTTTCAAACCGATGCAAATAAATTTTACAGGGAAATAGATAAACAAAGAATTGAAGTGACATTCCACACCCCACAAAAAATGGAAGAAGTTATACAGTTCTTGGAAAAAAGAACATAACAAAGAAGCAGGCTGCATTGCTCAAGCGAAAGAATGAAGGAAAAATGAACCAGTACTGACATGGGCTGGAATCGAAAAAGACGATGTTAAATATGCACTGAAAAAACAAAACAAAAAAAGAACTACACAAATGGAAGATCTCCATGAATAGATAAAGAGAAAAGTACTTAATACAGCAGGTAACTTTATTTAATGAACCTACCCAACAAATTTTCATGA
>JBBBDQ010001127.1:3737500-3787500 GCA_037127315.1 Ascarosepion bandense
GTTATTTTGTGGGACTATCTCCCGATACAATCACTCAGTTAAGTGCAATACGTGATACATACTTGGATGATCATGTATATTTCGAGACATGACTAACCGGACAGTATATTTCCTGCAGTAGCTTGCCATTACTTTCTTCAGTAGACTGTTGTCATCCAAGGCAACCTGTCTATTGCAGAACCAAATCTGTCTTGCTGTTTAACCCATAGTAGGTGGAGAACTAACGGATTAAGACATTTCCCAAGCGTATTTGCGAGAATGTGAATAAAACGAATTCAACTGGAATTCGAACTCGGCTCTCCGTTTTCTCGTTCCGAGCCAATATTTACTGCACCACAACGCACATCCCCCGAGAGAATACTCCAATTAATACTATCACGGCCTCTTTTTTGCTAGAACCTGCTACAACTGAGTAGTGAGTTCGATCTTCACTGGGTGTTCCCATACTTTAGGCCTTGTGCCCCCCTCTAAGCGGTGTTTAGAAAATTTACCATCACAGCCACTTTAAGTCCATGGCCAGCAGTTATCAATCATATACGTTCTTTAATACTTATTTACTCTTTTCCCTTCCATAAAATATTAATCTCTACCTTGAGAGGAGATCCGGTCTTATATTAGATGAAATATCTGCTCTCCTTGGGCTTCTTGACAAAATACAAAGGAGGATCTGTAACGTGGTTGATACTGACCTGGCAGACCGGCTGCAGCCGCTCTCACACCGGCGTGATGTAGCTTCCCTGTGCCTCTTCTACAAGTACTTTCATGGCTTCTGCTCCGATGAGCTTAGATCACTGGTGCCGCCCAAGCACGAATTTACACGAGATACTAGATTAGCAACTAGCTCCCACCCTTTTACAGTTAAACAAATAAGATGTAACCGTAAATTCTACTCCAACAGCTTCTTTTCTCGCGCTTCCCGCCTTGTGGAACTCCCTTCCACAAGTCTGCTTTCCCGACAGTTACAATCTCCAGGTGTTTAAATGTAGGGTCAATAGACACCTCCTATCACACTAACTCCCAACTATTCTCACAACACTCTCATCTACCCAACCCTCATTCTCAGTATCCTCACCCGCCTATCACCCACCCTCTGTTATTTCCTATATTTAACCAGCCTTTCTCCACTCTACGTAGCCCCCTGCACAGTAGTGGCAGCGACATGCCTTGCTCGGGGTGAAACGCTTATAAAAAAAAAAAAAAAAAAAAAAAGGAACTGTTGTAGTTAATTCAATCTAGGCCGAGTCAGATGTATTCTTTAAATAATATTAGTATATCAGATGATTCAGGTTCGACGCCTACCATTACTATATTATCCCACTTGCAAATCAAATTTAAAATATCACGTTAGATGACGGTATGATTGAAAAAGGAATTTATGCTATTGACGAGTGCTATTATTAGATATAAACTAATTTATATAAGAGAGGAAATGCAAATTTTGTGGTTGCTCTTTCAAATTAGTCACGCAAAAGAAGTAATTTTTTGTGTTGTATCTAATTCAGGTTCGAACTGGCCGGACCTCTTAAATATATACGCATTATAACGTTTTTAATAAGTGAATTCAATTTAAAACACACTTTCAAGAGTTTCTTTCGGATTATATCTTGAAAGCACTGGGTATTCAATAAAATGTCAACTTTGAGACACTCTAAAATATATTATCCTGGTATTATAATTTGTCATTCTATATATAATCTGATTAGGGTACTTCGATGTAGTATAATGATTTCCAATATTATTTTTATAAATCCTCTTTAACTGAGTTCAATCTTTATTGTTCCATACTTGCGGCTTTGTTCTACACCTAGAGCCCCTTCTACATCAATTTACTCAAGCTACTAGATTGTCTACTGGGTCCTACCATTTAACGGTCAAAACGGTCAAATATTACCGCCACTTCTACTCCAGAAATGTATTTTCTTGCACTTTCCCCCTGTGGAACTCCATTCCGTATATATGTTTCTCTGATAGGTACAATCTCCAAGTCTCCAAGAGTTTAAATGCAACGTCAATTTTCATCTTTTATCGCGATTCTCATCTTTCTATTATCTTTTCTCCGACACCTCCTAAACCGTGTTCTTATTTTTTTATGCCCTCCTCACATATAACCCCCTGCTTCCCAGTGGTAGTACTGCCTTGCCTGGAGGTGAAACGATCATAAAAGAAAACGCTACGCTTAGAAATCATTAGGGTACTACAACAAGGTGTAATAGCAAGCTAGTCTCTCTAGATCAATTATGAGTTCGATCCTCACTGGGTACCCCATACTTTCAATCTTGTGTCAAAAAATCAACACCCTGACGTGGTGTAATGGTTAGCAACCTTGCCTTGCTAGAATCTATTAAAACTAGTAGATATTGACTAGTGATCCTAACTGGGTACCCGGTTATTTTGGCCTTGTGCCACATCTGAGCGGTTATTAGAAAACATTTTCTCTGGAGCAATTATGACTAAGTAGTGAGTTGATCCTCACTGGGTGGTCTATAGTTTGAGCCCTGTTACATACCTGCGCTACGCTTAGAAATCTTTAGGGTACAACAACGAGGTGTAATAGCAAACTAATGTCTCTAGATCAATTATGACTGTGTTGTGAGTTCGATCCTTCACTTAGAGCTACATATTACTGCCTTGTGGTACATGTAAGCTACGCTTGGAAAATCACTATTTATACAGGGTGCGATGGATAAATTCTCGTCTATACTACTCAAAAGTAAAATAATACTGACAACTCATTTTAACAGATATATTTAACAAAATGACGCAAAATGTTTGAAAAACTAAAGTAAATTTATTCAATAAAATCGCCGTTGACTTCAACCACGGCCTTCAGACGACATCGAAATCTATTGTAACTCTTCTAGGCAGTCTCCTTGTTTAAGTAAATGCTGCCAAAACTTTTGACTTAAGTTCCTCTTCGGTTTTACAAGGACATTTGTTGGTGTGTCACTCATAATAATAAATTGATTTGTAAACTGAGAGGTTAAGTAGTCAGATTTAATGGCTGATATGGTCGAAGAAATTGCCTGCTTATGTGACATGGTGAAGAATCATGTTGCCAGGCATAGAATTTTCCAGAAGCCAACTCTTGACCCAGAGCAGCACTACCTATGGAGTCACAACATTGCCATCGATAGTGATCATTTCGTAATCACTATTAGATTGATACAAATCTTTCCGAATCCTGCACGTTCCTTAATGTGACACAATCTGAAATGGTTGTATTAAAAATCCCACTGTAAATGCCAAATAGTACAGCATGCTAGTATCAAATTTATGGCGGAGGAAATTGCGTTATAGTGGTTTTTTTTTGTTTTTTTTCTCACGGACGGTCCCCGACTGACCCTACTATATTGTGCAGTCTATAAAATTAAAGACAAATAAAGGGCATGCGCGAAACAAAATATATAAAATAACAACAATTGACTTATTGCGCACTCTATCGTGCTTAGGTTATTCGATTATTGTTTATAATTATGCCTTGTCACTAGAAACAAAGAAAAAAGTGCTGGATTGCTATGTGATGTTAGTTCTTCAACACGGCAGTAAATGCTGGACAATATCATCGAAAATGATGACAAAACTTGAAGCAACGGAAATGTGGTTCTACAGAAGGATGCTGCGGATATCGTGTACTGAGCATGCAAGCAACGATGACGTGTTGGAAAAAATGGCAACAAAAAGAAAATTAATACTGAGCATCAGGAAGAGACAACTGAAGTTCCTGGGACATGCAATAAGGAAGGAGAGCTTGGAGAACCTAATACTGACAGGCCAGATAGAAGGAAAAAGAGACAGAGGAAGGCAGCGGATAACATATTTTCAGGGCCTGATCAGGTGGTTGATGAAACGGGGGTTGCGAGGTGTAACAGGAGCAAACATACTAAGAGCCACAAGGGATAGGGAGACGTGGAGAACCATGATCGGCTATGTTCTGAAGGGACAGGGCACATAGAAGAAGAAGAAATTTTATTTTTTATCAGCGCTTCAGATGAGGAGCACATTACCTTCCTTCGTTCATTTCAAGCTTTCAAATGCCATGCCTCACAGGAAATCGCACGAGGATCTTTCCATTTAAAAAAATAATTCAATAATCATTGTTCACTATTAAAGAAAAAAAAAGTTAATGGTAGGAAAGAATGGAAGCTTCTTTTTAACAGTCAAGACACGAGGAAAAATAACAGCAGCAGAAACATAAAAACCCTTGAAAATAGTTATAAAAGTGACCGAAAGCGCTTGGGACGATAAAAAAAAATTATATTTTCTTTTATATTTGTAACAAAACAAAAAATGTTAAGATGCTGGAAAAAAAAGGAAAAATATATATATATTTAATATTCAATTGTGATAATGTTTGCGCTAAGATTGTTATTTATTTAGTCGTTTTACTGATAAAAGATATTTTAGGAAGCATGTGTTTTTATCATAAAGTGCTCTATACTAGAGTGAAGATAGGTTTAATTCAAAGAAGTCGTCACTTTAACTAAGCAGTTTAAATCTCCCTGTACAGTTAAAGTGACACATTCTTTGCATTGAACTATTTACGCTCTCACACCCTGACTGAGAACTCTGGAAGAATAGTAGATTTAAAAAAAAACAAAACAATAGCTACTCTAGCACCTACGCATCGCTCATTCAGTAATAAATTAGAGCGGCCTAACTATTGGCGTATGATACATCATACGCTAAAAACATCTGCCTTCTTCTGCCGAGCACCCATAGCTCAGCCAACTGACGCCAGTTAGGTCGGGTTTCATACTGGGTTAAAAAGCAAACATAGATGGAACTTTGTCTGTGTGTGTATGTGTCTGTGTGTCTGTGTGTGTGTGTGGTTCCATTACTTATAGACTCCGAAATGGCTCAACCGATTTTCTTGAAAATTGACACAGTTGTACTATAAGCGTCTGCAAGTGTTCTTAGCTAAGTTTTGTGTCGAGGTACCCCCGATAAATACCGAAAATCGATAATCGAAAAAATAGGGTTAAAGAAGGAGTGGTTCGATTTTAATGAAATTTGATACTCTCATAGAAAAAGACATAAGAAACGATATTCAGAAGTTTCAAGGTTGCAGTTCTTACAATAGTACAGAAAATCGATAATATATATATCTCTTTTCCAATCTTTTACTCTTTTCCAATCTTTTACTCTCATTTTTTTTCAATTGGAGTAGATAGACTAAACTATCGCCCGGTTTACACTCCACCCACATCTATTGAACGGGTGAAGAGGCTCATCCCTTGATTCCTGTTTAGGATGTGGTTTCCGGGTTTCTCTTTTCCATTCTTTTCACTCTTACGTAGCCCCCTGCACATCAGTGGCGTTACTGCCTTGCTCGGGGTGATATGATTAAAAACAAAAGTCTAACCGTACTGATGAGCTGTGATTCAGCAAAACAGATCTGTCTGCGGATGACTATCGTGTACGCATCACTCGTTCAGTGAAATGAATTAGAGTGCTCTAGCTATTGGGCGCGTATAATGATATGCGCTAAGAATCTGCCTACTACCACCGAACGCCCATAGCCCAGGGGTAGAGTCGCCTACTGACGCCATTTTGGTCGGGTTTCAATCCTGGGTAAAAAACAATCGGAGTATAACCTTACTGAGGAGCTGTGATACGGCGAAACAGATCTGTCTGCGGATGACAATATATATATATATCTTAATCGTTTCACCCAAAACGAGGTGGTACCGCGACTGATACGCAGGGGGGGGGGGGGGCTACATAAGAGTAAAATATAGAAGGAGAGTAAAGAGAGAGACGAACCAGTTACAGGGGGTGTCAGAGAAAGGGCAAGAAAAGTATGGGAACACAGGTGTGAAGACACTTGCGAAGGTAGAGAGAAAAGAAAATGACAAGATATACGGGGTGATGTAGAAAGGAGTGCAGTCAAGTGGATAAGATATGGCATATATATATATATATATATATATATATATATATATATATATATATATATATCCGAATTCGATACTTTCAGATGGATGAATTACTTTTAGCCGGATCCATATGAAAAGTGACAAAGTGTGAAAGTCAATCTGTCTGTTGACCAGTCACTTAAATAACATATAAATCTTACTGTATTCACCTCATCACCTGAGCTATTTGTCTGCCATTGGCGAGATGTGTACACTCCAAAATTTGCTGTCAAACGATAAACGACGCGTCTACATCACGCTCGAGTGGCCACAGATGCAGATCTTGACACCATCACCGCAAGTGAAAACATGAATGGCCTGTGTTTCAGCACGGCACTGAAAGGATGATAATCTAACGGAAAAGCTGTCAAAACGATCGACCAGTAAGACGCTTCTCTGTATTGTAAATTTGAAGTATTTATTTATATATTTTTTGATAATCATCTCACTGCAAGGCGATAATGTGGTTAAGACGCAAGGAGTTGACTTAGAGAATGAGAAAACTTTATGGAGGAGAACGAACAATAAAAGAACGTCTCTTAAGAAAACGGAAGATGACGATTGACGTTGTATTGCAAATTGGAGAAACAGAAATCATCCAAGTACGGAAATATCTTCGAAGTGTTTTATTAGAGGATGGAAAGTTTGACGCCGAAGTCCAAATGCGTATTTTGGATAGCCAAGGAAGAATTCCAAAAGCTAAGAAGTAGAAAAAATCGTTTAAAATAAGGAAAAAGTACGGAACTGTACTCCCGTACCGCAAAGATAAAGCATACAGTAGAAATGTGATTCTACAGAACGATGATGAGGATGCTACGGACCAAACATCTGATCAACGACGAAGTTTTGGAGAAAATGGAAAACAAAAGTAAAATAATACTTAACATCAGAAAGAGAAATTTAAAGTTTCTGGGAAACATAATGAGATAGGTGGGCTTGGAGAATCTAAACTTATTTATAAATAGTAATTTTGTGTGTGTGTGTGTGTGTGTGTGTATCTGTGTGTGTGTGTCCGTTATCTATAGTCTCCGAAACGGCCAAACCGATTTTTTTGAAAATTTACACATTTGTACTCTAAGCGTCTGCAAGTGTTCTTAGTTAGGTTTTGTGTCGAGGTACCCCCGATAAATATCGAATATCGATAATCGAAAAAATCGGGTTATAGAAGGAGTGGTCCGAGACGAAAACATAAGAAACGATATTCAGAAGTTTCACGGTTGCAGTTCTTACAATAGTCTTTCGTGCCAACGTCCAAAGATTCTGAGCTCCAGGACCATGGATTAGTTTTAAATCTTTCATTACACCCGAGCAACGTCGAGCTATACTGATAGTCTGATATAATGGAGACAGACTAGTGTGTTTGATTAAATGGATGGCGGAACAGGACTTAGTTGATGCAACATAAAGACAAGGTTATTAAGACTTACAATGGACCTGAAGTTTTTGGAGGGCCATATTCATAGAACATGGCACATAAAGAAGAAGTAAGCAAACAAGCAAGAAATCCGAACAGATTTTAACAGATTTTAACAGGTGATGAAAAATTATGAAAATAGAACTTACATCTCGTTATTTCAAAGATAAAAGGATGAGACGTAATTGCCTGTCTAGTACTACGCTTAAATACATGCATTCTAGGCACAACGAAAGATAGTTATTTACAGTAAATTCTATAGAAATATTTCTATTAGATCCATATAAAAGCTACATTTACTTACAAAAAACTATATGTTTATTAAAAACTCCGGCCTTCTTCAGATAATATTTGTTTTTATTTCGAACCGAACCAAAAATAGTCAATCCTTATGTTGCCGTTTCTGAAGATTGGTAAGATGATTTTTGTACAGACACTCAGTAAGGTTACTGAGAAACCGTTCTATTTTCTCTATCCACCGATCACAAAAATTGTGATATTGTTTGACACAAATCAAGTTCTTTTCCCCACTGTTTTTGTTGCCCTGCCGTCCATAAATGAGAATTGTAATTCCAATACAAAAACAGTTACCTTTATTTTGTTTATTTGACGGTTAGTATAAAATGCGTGCGTATGTTTTCTAACTGGGCATAGCTATATGAGACATATGATTTTATATCTATATGAGATTTTATATCATCTGTTGATGATATAAAATTTAGTGGTAAAAGAGAGATTCTCTAGGCTGTTTTGATTTGTTGTGGTGCTAAATGACACCTTTTGCCAAAATCAGTCGCTTTTCTTTAAACTGCAATAGGCAGCTGAGATATATATTTTTCAAAACTTTTCTGTGGAAATATTTTTTTTATTCTTCACGATAGCAAGCAGTGCGTCTTCATCGATGGCGGAAGCTTGCCGGAGAGTGGGTGATCGTTTAGGTCAAAATCGACCCTGACGAAAATCTGCCAAACAATTTATTGAATTTCCGTAGTGCTATTGAACAATACAAATACAGATTCTGAATGTTTTGTCACAATTCTGACGCTTACTCCTTTAAAGAAACTTCTTGCGTATAATATGCCGAAAGTGCAAATTGTTTATCCCCTATCTATAAGGCATTTATTAGTGTCGAAAAAGTCAACATTCAAAATAATCAGATTAGCAACGGAACATTACAACCTCGAACACAGCAGAAATCAGCACCAGAACAAACGCCAAGATTAAGATGATGTTATTTTGTATTAGCAATGAATATCGGGAACGACCATTTGCAATGATCGGATAGAAAATGGAGAAATGCAACGTCACATCAGAGAGGAAGTGACCGAATTCAAGCGGAAAAAAATGAACGTCTGCATACACTTCCTTTTTCCTATTGAAATATCTCCTTCTGTCTGTTCTCCAACCCTCAAAAAATTATTTCCGTGAGTGTAAAAAAAGGAAAACATGATCTACAAAAAGAAAATAAACGATTTTATGTTTTTTATCGATTTTCTCGCAATCTATTTGTTGCTTAATGGCACTATAAATTCATTTAACATATTTCAGAAATACTTCAGTAAAATTTTTCTATTGATAAGATCTAGCATATATAGAAAATACAATTGTTCTAACAATATTGGGTATACAATACATTGTATAAAACACAGTAGCGGGAGCTGTCAACGTCTCCATGACAACCGACATCAACAGTACCTACAGAAATACCACGGCAACCACACCCAGTCTTTCTGCAAACAATGCAATATCGCTCATTTCTAATGCTATTCTTCACTTTTCATCCAAACTAATCTATACTATAATAAGAGCCGCGTTTTTTCGTCACAACCAGCTGAGGTGGATAAAAGACATGAATGAGATAATATAGATGGACAGACATGTTCGATCTGAGAGAGATGAACAAACAAGAACGAGCTGAGAGAGACGGACGGACGTGAACGAGCTGAGAGAGACGGACGGACGTGAACGAGCTGAGAGAGACTGATGGGCATGAATGAGCTGAGATAAATGGACAGACATGAATGAGCTCGCTGCTATGAAAGTCGGTTCTCTGTGCAGGGCCCGGAAGTTTTTTCCCGTCTGAGTCCATCCTGCACATATATAAATCTATCTTCGCCCGTGTATTGAATACTGCTTCCACATTTTGTCAGATGCCCCTGCTATTCTCCTCGGGGTTCTTGACAAAAAATACAACGGAGAATCTGTAATGTGATCGATGCCAACTTCGCAGCCCGTTTGCAACCACTCTCTCACCGGCGTGATGTGGCTTCCCTGTGCCTCTTTTATAAATACTTTCACGACTTCTACTCCGATGAACTTAAATCACTAGTGCCATCTAGATATGAATTTGCACGAGATACTAGATTAGCAACTAGTTCTCACCCTTTTACAGTGAAACAGATAAAATGTAACCACAAATTTTTTCTTGCACATCCCGCCTGTGGAATTCCCTTCAATATACTTGCTTCCCCGACAGCTACAATCTCCATGGTTATTAAATGTAAGGCCAATAAACACCTTTTATCACAGTAACTTGCATCCATTCTCTCAAACACACTTCCCATCTACCCAACCCCCATCCTCGTTATCCTCATCCGTCTATTACCCTCCTTCCGAAATTTCCTATAACTAACCACTCCTTCTCATCACTTTCCCCTATGTAACCCACTGCGCATTAGTGGCAGTGGAATGCCTTGCTTGGGGTGAAATGATTAAAAAAAATGATAGACAGACAGACATGAACGAGCTGAGATAGACGGATAGACATGAACAAGCTGAGATATACTGACAAACATTTACCAGCTGGGACAGACTGACGAACATGAACGCTCGTCACAATTTCACATCTGTATCATAAGACCCATCCGTCTAACGATTCAATTAGTAATAAAATATGCAGCATTGCTTTTACTAATAGCATATACAGTAGTTCTTTTGGTAATAATAAATTTATTTATTTTAACTAAAACTTAAACTTAAAATTGAAAATTAAATCTTAGAAACTGAATAAATAGAATCAATTTTTGGGCAAATGGTATACGTTTTGCCTATGGATCAGGATTACTAGTGGATTTTATTTATAATCCAATATTGCTATAAATAACCCTGAAATTTTTATGGTTTTCGAATTTGAATTTTTTAACGAATCTTAATTCTTAATCTTATAGCGTAATTGAATATGCTCATGGTGAGTTATACGACAATAAAATATCCGTAGAAATTCATTATTACCTTATTAAATATTTGAGCTAAGCAACTTTAACAATATATTGCAATACCAATCATAAATATGAATGCTGGACGTTATTTTCCAAAAAGTGAGCTTACGGCCTATCACGTTGAATACACCGGTCCTCGCTCGATCACCGAAATTAAACAACGTTGAGCCTGGTCAGTACTTAGATGGGTGACCGCTTGGGAATACCAGGTGCTGTAAGCGTATAGTGACGGATGTGCGTTGTGGTGCTCGGAAAGAGAAATCGGTGAGTTGAGTTCGAATTCCAGTTGAATACCCTGCATTCACTTAAGCACTGGTACCCTTGGGAAAGGTATTAATCCGTCCATTCCCTCCAGTTATGGGTTAAATAAGGGTAGGACTTGGGGACCCTGCTCTTAAAAACAAATCCCAATGAATCGTGAAAAGAAAAACGTTGTAAAAATAAAATAACCTTACCCAAAATCACTGGTTATGACCTTAAAATGATCCCATAAGGATTGATAGGTCGTTAAGCCTCAAAATCAAACAAACAAACAAAAAAGTGAGTGGGAAGAAAAATTTCAATCGATAACTTTCTTCATTTTAACTGAAACAGATTTTAAATATTTTTAAGTTCCCTTCTTTCTTTTCTCTTTCAAAATAGACTAGTCAATCATCTATAATGTATTGACAGGAGATGTTGAATACTTTTATATTTCCTTATTTCTTTTTTTCTAACAAAGTTTTATGAACGTTTCTCTTAATAATAATTGAAAAGTTTATTCAGCAGACAAAGATATTTTAATTTATTTTATTTATTGTAATTTTATTTTTATTTTAATTAATTTATTTCCCTTCATAATTTCTTTTTTCTTTTATATTCAGACTGAAATCAAATTTTATCTGCTATCAGTTAAATATTTCTACTTAACAACTTCACTAAAATATATCAATATCACTCATAAACAGATTTTAATTTGGCAACATTTTCCATTTCACTGGAATAGACGTTAAGCACATTTATCTTCCCCTCTTTCTTTTTTCTTTCTTAACTTAATTATTTATCCCCTGAAACCAAGTAGCGTTTCTGATATGTCTTTCCCGTCTTACCATGCTATCAGAACGGAATAGTCACTTATTTATAAATTATTTGCAGAGCGTCACGTACGTAATTACTACGAAACTAAAAGTCAGTCAGTCAGTTAAGTGCCATACGTGATACACGCTTGGGCGATCATGTCTCGAAAGAGACATGACTGACTGGGCAGAAGATTATCCCGCAGTAGGTTGCCATTGCTTTCTGCGGTAGACTGGTTGCCGACCAAGGCTATAGAACCCAATCTGTCCTGCTATTTAACCCATAACTGGAAGGAAGAGACGGATTAATACCTTTCCCAAGGGTATTTGCGCGTAAGTAAACTAAAAGAGACATGCCTAATTAGAATAATATTAAAAAAAGTTATATTTATAGATATCCTATTTTTTTATTAAACAATGTAACTGATGATTAGGTTGGCTAGGTAATCGAGAATTAATAAAGATTATGTGCTTTTCGGTATGGTTTGTTGTTAGTAATCAATATTTAATAGTAGACAAACATATGGTTGATTGTGTCACATCTCAATGTTTATTTACTCCCGCAACATATCTTTTTGCTGAGGGCTCATCTTGACACGTTTACATGTAAGCGTTTGCCTCTTTTATTCATTGGGCGGATTTTGAAGCAAAATCCTCTCTGTAACACTTTTTTGCATTTGGAGAAAATTAAGAAATTTAGTACGACAGAGCGAAAAATATTAGTTGCATTATCAATTGTTCAGATTACTTTCCGACAAACTCGAGAATAAATATGAATTAAAACAATTGCGTGTGTGCAGATGCATTGTTGCAAAAAATTTAATCAGCTGAGGTCAGATAGGAAAAAACATGAAATAGAGCCACAACAACACACCACGACCTGTCTTGGGTCTTCATGCAGACTTAGTAGGTAGGGCAATCATAGGAGAAATCGAATTATAATGAAAAATGACACGATAATAATAAATTTACAATACACACTGACAGAACTATCAAAGCTAATTGCCTAAACATAGTAGTCAAAAACGAGAGAAACAGAATGTAGTTTCTTATTGATATGGCAGTTCCTGCAAATTGTAATGTATTCTTGAAGATCTAAAAAAAACTCTATCAAAATATTGAAGTGAAAATCGAAAAGATGTAGACGGGAAAACATCAATAGTTTTAATCGTATTTTGGTGTTTGGTTATAATTAAAAAAAGATATTAATAGGCTCATTGATACGTTCCCTATTGGCTCATGCCTTCAAGAAATACAAAATTTTATCACAAGTACAGTTCACAGGTTACGAAGAGCTCTGTGTAAACATGCGTGGTTTGTTTTTAAAACCTCTTCTCACATAAGGCTTTCCTGGAAAGCAGGTGTTTATACACGAAGCAGGTTGGAAAAGAAGATTTGTCAAAGGACAGTTGAATCTTGCTGTAGGATCAACAGCTATCTTTTACAAAAGCATAAATTTGGCTCCATATTTACATATGCATCGAGTACAATAGATACGTATATTTACTACGCGGAGAGTTTTCTCATTAGAAAACAGAAATGGTTAAAGCGGAGGATTTCATTGACAATGCTGTGACCTGGAGAGTGTGAAGAGTAATGACCTCCGCCAACTTTGGTTGTTCAAAACACACAAAGAAAGAATGCATACCTAAAGGTGTTCTAATTAAGATGTGCCCATCAAACCAGTCAGGTATTTAGTCTGTCCGAGAATATCTCAAGACCCGCTCGATTAATTCGGATGAAACTTGCAGGGATGATTATTTTCATAACTGGCAGGAACTAGAAAGTAGATTTGGGATTTGATCTGGAATAAAGTTTCTGCGTTATTTTTCGGTTATATTAATACAATTTAGTTTTAAATCTTTAAAATGTCAAGTACTGAATAACCGCCCGTAGATAATTTTAAATACTGAATTAACTCTGTTGTTTTATTTTAAGTGTGCATTTAATCTTAAGAGCGGTCGAGTTCATTTTTTTACTAATTTAGCTCTTGAGATCAATCAAGTTCATTGTTGTTATTCATTCTTATTTTAATAATGCCCAGTTGCTAATCACTAAGATGGTGTCAGTATAGTCTTGGCGGAAATTTTCAATCAGTGAATACTCTTTCTAGTCATTTTGTTTTCTTTTTTTTTTTCTTATTATCTATGAACTACCATTCTATATTGGCGAATATAGTGGAGTGGTTTCCTGTTGCTTTGCAACAATGATATACAGTTCAGGGTGTTCCTTATTTTAGATTGGCTGCCGTGTCTATTGGCTGTCAAACCTAGTTTTCTCACGCCGCTATAGAAATCCACGCCAGAACAGAGAAAACAAGAGAATTAGCGGGAAATTAAATTCAATATAGGAGTCTGAAATGTAAATTGGACTCTCCGATTGCACTTTCGGATCAGGGATCAGTTGCACTATTCCCTTTGCATAAAAACGCATGAAATATATATATGTGAATAACGATCGATACCCACAGAAACCACAAATTGCTCTAAAAAGAAAAGACGTCATACTTATCCCAAACCCGAGGAATCTTTCGGCCAACACTTTTCAAGGGCTTCCTTGGCAAAATTATGAATAGGGCTAGAACGAAGACAATATCAAAAGGGGAATTACTCACAGGACTGGGAGAAAGTGGAATTCGTTTAATAATAAACTTTAATGAAAAACATTAAAATATTATGGGGGTTGTAAATTTAATTCCACAAGAGTGATTTAAAACAGAAAAATGTTACACTCACAGACTCTCCAGTAACTGCAAGGAGCGAAAGAAATGCTCTTTCTGTCTGCACAGGCTCGGTTGCTGGATTTTAAGGCAAATAGCCTCCAAGACCCGTAGATGATATGATGAGCGAGCACTGTGCAAGACAGAAACACCAACTGTCCTCGTACGCGGAGGCACACGCTGAATTGTCCAACAAGTGCTGGCCGATCGTTGAATCCAGGACAGCTTGGGTTGTTCTTATACCCGCGTCTCCAACCTAAGACTGGTTCGTCCTATGTATGCCGCATCACAACAGCATTTAAATTTATAAACAACGTAACTTTTTCGAAAATAGGACAACCTGTCTTTGACGAAGGATGGAAAAACAGGTCTAGTATGGAAAACAACACGCAACTGTACTGAATAATAACAGGACGAAACACACGCCGAAACTTTGTCAGTAACAGTTTGACATTTTCTGCCAAGCCAGGGTAATTTTAAGTACAATGTACAGCGACTAGGTCCTTCGATTTTTGGCTCCTTAAACCGTTTGATCTTGCGATCAATAACAAGTTTAACCACATTGTTTGGGTACCCATTCGCTTCAAAGATACTTTGCAAGCGCAATAGTTTACTGCTCAAACACATAGGGGAACAAATGTTGAGGGCACGGTGAACCAAAGTTTCTATAAGACCAATTTTGCGGGACTTAGGAACAAAAGACAATTGGAGTAGATAGACTAAACTATCGCCCGGTTCACACTCCACCCACATCTATTGAACAGGTGAAGAGGCTCATCCCTTGTTCCCTGTTTACGTATGCCCCTGCGCATCAGTGGCGTTATTGCCTTGCTTGGGGTGATATGATTAAAATATATATATATATATATATATATATATATATATATATATATGTGTGTGTGTGTGTGTGTGTGTGTGTGTGTGTAACGGCAAGATGTTTGTGTGTGTGTGTGTGTGTGTGTGTGTGTGTGTGTGTGTGTGTGTTTATCTGTCTGTCCTTTATACAAATCTACAATTTTTATCCGATTCCCACCAAACTTCCAAATTTGACTTACATCCATTCATTATTCTTTCTCTCTACGGTTTCGCTTTAACTGGAAACAACTATTGCTTTTTAGTCTTTCGTGCCAACGTCTAAAGAGTCTGAGCTCCAGGACTATGGATTAGTTTTTAAAGCTTTCATTACACCCGAGCAACGCCGGACTATACTGCTAGTATATATATACGCATGAAACAGAAAGTGTTTTTTTAGTAGGTATTTACTAACAAAAATCCAGTGCCTTCTACCTACAGAACAAGAAAGCTTATCACCAAATCAAGTTCAACTGGTGTGGAAAACGGTTAGTCACACTCCCAAGCTTATCTCCTTAGGCGTCACTATAAACTGATCACTTAAATAAAATAACCACACTGCAAAGACTAAAGCCAAAGTCGTCTCAAGAAACAACATTCTAAAGAAGCTGGTGAACACCACATGGCGTATCCATGCCGGTAAAATCAGCCCTAGCTCTTTTCTAATCCAAAAGGACACCGAAGACAGTGAGACTGGCTGTTATGTGGACTGGGTAATTTTTTGCCCTTGCCAGTGCGCATGCGACTCCCCACATTAAACCTTGATATGGTATCACATCTTGCTCTAGCGGGCGAGCTGGTAAATATACTTGCCGCTATGGACACATAAAGACAATTAACCTTGCCTTAAACACCTCTTTCAGATCGATCAGCGGATTTCTACATGTCGGTGGTAGTGATTCCTCTTACAAAAAAAGGACAGTCCAGTCCCAACCCAAGAAAGTGAAGCAGGAAATTTACCTTCGTCATTTACTCCACGGCTGTGAACCAATGTCAATTAGGTTCATGACAAGACAGCGCTTTATACTCAGCCGGGGCAATGAACACAAAAGCTCTTAGGCAGCGTCTGTTCTTACTGCGCAGCGACTTTGACAATACTGGTTTTTCTTCGTAGGATATTTTTATGGAAAGGCTTAAATCTGATTGTTTGACTAAAGGCTTAAATCTGATCGTTTGACTAAAGGCTTAAATATGATCGTTTGACTAAAGGCTTAAATATGATCGTTTGACTAAAGGCTTAAATATGATCGTTTGACTAAAGGCTTAAATATGATCGTTTGACTAAAGGCTTAAATATGATCGTTTGACTAAAGGCTTAAATATGATCGTTTGACTAAAGGCTTAAATCTGATCGTTTGACTAAAGGCTTAAATCTGATCGTTTGACTAAAGGCTTAAATCTGATCGTTTGACTAAAGGCTTAAATCTGATCGTTTGACTAAAGGCTTAAATCTGATCGTTTGACTAAAGGCTTAAATCTGATCGTTTGACTAAAGGCTTAAATCTGATCGTTTGACTAAAGGCTTAAATCTGATCGTTTGACTAAAGGCTTAAATCTGATCGTTTGACTAAAGGCTTAAATCTGATCGTTTGACTAAAGGCTTAAATATGATCGTTTGACTAAAGTCTTAAGAATATGTATTATTTGCAGTAAAAGTTTCATTAATTTGTGTTAGTGTTGTGGAGTAGTTTTCGTGCTATATCGGTTGCTAATCAACATCAGTCAGTTAAGTGCCATACGTGATACACGCTTTAGGCGATCATGTCTCGAAAGAAACATGACTGATTCGGCCTTATCCCAAGGCTATAAAACCAAATCTGTCTTATAATTTAACCCATAACTGGAGGGAAGAGACGGATTAATACCTTTTCCAAGGATATTTGTGCTTAAGTGAATGCAAAGAATTCAAGTGGAATTCGAACACCGCACGCCGATTTGTTGTTCCGAGTCCATATCCACTGCACAACAACGCACAACCACTAATCAAATTAACGCGCCCAAAATGTTAGAAACTTGGTAATCTTCCACTGTAAGCTGACTCCTTAGTATTCGGCTAACTGCCGACTAATATCAACTGCCTAGTAGTTCTACTGAACTCCAAAAGAACTCTTAAGAACTCTCTAGAACTTCTAAGAACTCCTATGAACTCCCCAAGAAACTCTCGGGTTAATTTCCTGTTAACTCTTATTAATATAAGAGGAAGAGTCCATTATCTGAGAAATAGGTGTGTTTCAACGTAACAGTTAGAAATACCCAAAGAAAATTTTTTTGTAATATGTTGTAAAATTTTACTTGACACTGCAGCTATTTTAGCTTTCTTTCTTCTGATTGTGTACCCTTTGTTAATAGAATGCATTAATTGTTGCTTTTTTATTCGATGTTTTGTAGCACCCAGTTGTACCCGGTCTCCTGTGTCTCCACCAAATATCGTTTGCTGGTAGGAGGTTCCAGAAACTGAATATTACTTAAAAGATATTCACGCCTCTCAAATAAAGTGGTGATGACCGCAAGGAATTTTAAATATTTTAGCAATGTGTTTTGGTATAGTGGAAGTTTTGTCTATAATCTATACATCTATATCTCTTCTACTTAACATATGCAAATAGGTGCAACCATACTTACCAATCCACTACACGCCTCCTGAACCAAATAAGTTTAACGCATTTGGTTGTTACCGACTTCAACACAAAGTTTATCTTGTGTTTTCTTTATTAACGAGTGCACATCTACCGTTAAAATGACAGCAAAATATTTCAGAGGATTATTTATTAGCTGTTTTATTAAAGGTTATCCATACTGAGTGTGAGAGAAGGGAATACCATTTAATTTATAATAAAGACCGTTGTGTATTTATTTGTATATTTCCCTCCTGTCACACACATGAAGAAAGAGACATTGGCGATGCAGCGTCGGTTAAGTTAATTCTCTTTACTACCAATTATTTGAATTTATTACTAGTTATGAAAGCTCATGCCGCGTATTTTCTCTTTGACAGTGCCTTATTTCATTTTCTTTGCAATAATTATATCATCGAGTCGTGAATAATATACACATCATCTCTATTACACTAAAGACCGTTGTATATATATATATATATATATATATATATATATATATATATATATATATATATATACTAGGAGTATAGCCCGGCGTTGCTCGGGTGTAATGAAAGCTTTAAAACTAATCCATGGTCCTGGAGCTCAGACTCTTTGGACGTTGGCACAAAAGACTAAAAAGCAATTCCAGTTAAAGCGAAACCATAGACTGAAAGTAAAATGAATGCATGTATGTCAAACTTTGATTTCCTGGTATCGATATCAAATAAGGTTTTTCGACGTAAACAGAATTTTGAAGTCTAAATAAGTCCTCTGAGTAAATTAGAGCCAAACCCGAAGCAAAAACTAAAATAAACGAGCAGAAAAAAATACAGACATACATTATGTCTTTGTCTATGAGTGTATCAAATTTGATTA
Source organism: Ascarosepion bandense (assembly GCA_037127315.1). Taxonomy (NCBI): domain Eukaryota; kingdom Metazoa; phylum Mollusca; class Cephalopoda; order Sepiida; family Sepiidae; genus Ascarosepion; species Ascarosepion bandense. The sequence continues at coordinate 3,756,150 of JBBBDQ010001127.1, forward strand.
AAATCGGACCACTCTTTCTATAACCCGATTTTTTCGGTTATCGATTTTCGATATTTATCGGGGGTAACTCGGCAAAAACCTAGCTGAGAATGCTCGCAGATGCTTATAGTACAACTGTGTAAATTTTCAAGAAAATCGGTTCAGCCGTTTCGGAATCTATAGGTAACGGACACACACACACACACAGACACACAGAGATAAAATTACATTTATAAATAAGTTTATATATATATATATATATATATATATATATATATATATCACATAAGTATGTAATAATATCACTACAAAATAGCTATTTTCTTTCGCCACTTCTTGTGTCTTCAAGTCATGGTTCTGATTTCGGGCGGAAAAGTTTTAACAGGTTCAAAACAAGCCAAGCACCCTCAGTAGGGGATATTCTTACATAATCTGTGATGAAAGTAATTTCTAATTTGAAAATCATAACAGACTCTATGAAAAAATTATTGGTGCAATGATGTTAATGTTTGATTAAAAAGTAAGCAGTATTACTAATTGACTATTAATTTCATTTTGCAATAAAAATTAAAACCATTTTGTATTTTATGAATTAATGTTAGAAACTACGACATTTAAATTCTAAGTTCAACTAAGCATTAGGTTTAGATGATTATAAAGTTAATCAAATATGGAACGGGGAAGAGAGACACATATATACAAATATACAGACTGCCATATATGGACAAACAGACATATATACACACATACATGCATATACGCGTACAAATAATAATAATATATATACGCGTACTACCACTACTACTAATAATAATAAAATAATAATAATAATTATAATTATAATAATAATGGTATTCTTTACTTAAGCTATTGTTGCACGGATAACCTCGAAAAATAATTAGAACACACAATAACGAAATTCTCAGCATGTATAAAACTTTTAAAAACTTGATGCATTGCAATGTTGCGGTAAAATATACCAAGTACAATAAAACTGATAACAGAGGAAGCAATTTTAGAAAATCTAAGGAATGTCCATTACATAATAATTGCTAAGCTAGTTCCCTAGTTTATCTTTGTACTATTGCTACACTTGAAAATCTTAGCACTAAAAAAATTATATCGGGACTACTAAAAAATTATACCAAACTCGATGGTATCAGCTTTCAATAATAGGTCTTATACATAAAGTACTTCGTTACGTAAGTACTTTTTGATGTTTAAAGAAAAATCTGCTGCTGTTAAATAAAAATTTGTTAGAAAGGCTCGAACTGAGAAGTTAAAAATCATCAGCTTTAAAAACAGGGTTAACCTATTTAAATAAGTGAATTAATTTACTGTCAACTGTAAAAATAGTTAACCATTTATATTACAATATGGGTGGTAATATTATAAATATATATAGACTCTTTTCATTGATGTTGATTGTTATTTACCATTATTTGCTGGAATATTTAATCTTACATAGATTGTGAAATTAATATTTGCAATATATTGTCAAATTAATATATTTTTTTTTATAAGCGTTTCACCCCGAGCAAGGCATGTCACTGCCACTACTGCGCACGGGGCTACATAGAGTGGAGAAAGGATGATTAAATATAGGAAATGTCAGAGGGTGGGTGATAGGCGGGTAGGGATACCGAGAATGGTTAAATGTAGGAAATGTCAGAGGGTGGGTGATAGGCGGGTAAGGATACCGAGAATGAGGGTTTGGTAGATGAGAGTATTCTGAGAATAATTGGGAGTTAGTGTGATAGGAGGTGTCTATTGGCCCTACATTTAAACACCTGGAGATTGTAGCTGTCGGGAAAGCAGACTTGTGGAAGGGAGTTCCACAGGCGGGAAGCGCGAAAAAAAAGCTGTTGGAGTAGAATTTACGGTTATATATTATTTGTTTAACTGTAAAAGGGTGGGACCTAGTTTGCTAATCTAGTATCTCGTGTAAATTCGTGCTTAGGTGACACCAGTGATCTAAGCTCATCGGAGCAGAAGCCATGAAAGTACTTGTAGAAGAGGCACAGGGAAGCCACATCATGCCGGTAAGAGAGTGGTTGCAGCCGGTCTGCCAAGTCAGTATCAACCACGTTACAGATTCTCCTTTTGTATTTTGTCAAGAAGACCAAGGAGAGCAGCAGGGGCACCTGTCCAGATATGGCAGCAATATTCAATACACGGGCGGGTGGTAGATTTGTATATGTGCAGAATAGATTCAGGTGGGAAAAACTTCCGGGCCCTGCACAGAGAACCGACTTTCATAGCTGCAGATTTGGCAATGGATTCGATATAGTCATTCCATTTGAGGTCTGGCGAAAGTGTAAGGCCAAGGAGGCGTAGTATTTTACTCTCTGGGAGGCTAGCCTGTCCCATGCTAATGGGAGGTAGATGCGATTGTCTATGGTGGTTAGTTGATAACAGCTTCGTTTTAGAGGCATTGAAATTTACCAACCATTTCCTAACCCAGGCCACTACGGATTGGAGGTCCTTTTCAAGTACGGCAGCGAGGTTCACTTTGTCGTCCACACCTGGTTATTGATCCATGCGAGAGTAGATTGTTGTGTCATCGGCATACATGCCAACTTGGGATCTAATGGCGTCGGGGAGATCATTAATGTAGATCAGAAAGAGCGTGGGACCTAGGATAGAACCTTGAGGGACGCCCGCGTTCGTATGGTAGTTTTGGGAGGCATGCCCATTTAATACCACCTTCAATGTGCGGTTAGAGAGGAATGGCTGGATGAGGTCAAACAGATGTCCAGTTATCATGTAGCTCCGCAGTTTGCACAAGAGGCCAGCATGCCAGACCCTGTCGAACGCTTTGGAGATATCCAAGGCAACGGTTCGGGCTTCTCCATTCTTGTCAAGTGCCCGGTATATGTACTCGGTAATGGTCGTTAGCATATCAGCAGTAGACCTGGTGAAGCGAAACCCGTACTGTTTGTAAGAGAGAAGCCTGTTGGTCGTGAGATGCTGAATCACCTTGACGTTGATAATGGCTAATAGAGACTAATAGGACGGTAATTGGCGGGGTCTGAGGTTTCGCCAGAATTCTTAAACATAGGAACTACACAGGAGGACTTCCAACAGGCAGGAAAGCAGGAAGCAGATAGGCAGAGGTTATAGAGTTTAGAGAGGACAGCGGAGAGTTCTGGGGCACATTTCTTTAGTAATATGACTGGGATTCCGTCAACGCCGCTTGCTTTGTGTGGGTCAAGATGTGCTATTATCTTGACGACCAGCGAGGGTGTAATGTGGACGTTATTTAGTTGAGCCTTAGTTCTTGGTGGGAAGTCTGGTGTAGGTATTCCTAACGAGTCCAGTGTCGAATTGGTGGAGAATCTACGGGCAAAGCATTCAGCCTGGTCCGCCGGGTAGGTGAGAACTTCAAACGCATTGATTTGTGGGGGTATTGAAGTCTTGTTCTTGTTGAGCACGCTTTTGCAGAGACGCCAGTAATCTTTGGGGCCAAACTTAGAGGATACTATGCGTTGCGTAATTCTGGTAACAAGCGCTCTCTTAGCTTCGTTCAGCACTTTTTTACACTTGTTCCGTGCTGAAGCGAAAAGGCTCCTGTTTTGGTTCGACGAGCAGCTTCGATAGAGCCGGAAGAAATGGTTCCGGTGGGCAATGGCGGCCGAGTAAGCGGGTGAGAACCAGGGGGACGAATTTAATTTTAGTTGGAATTTCCTGGCCGGGATAAAAGCATCGATGCCAGCCTTAACCCAAGAGGAGACTTCGGAGTCACAGTCTTCGACAGGAAGATGGAAGACGTTGTTCCAGAGGACGTCGCAGAGGAAGTCTCGGAACGAGTCCCAGTCTGCTCTATAGTAGCAGTATGATATTCTGCTGGTCTGGTTTTCTTGGGTAGAGTTAGCGCGGATTGAGATGTTGACGGAGACTACGGCGTGGTCAGAGTTTCCGAGGGGGTAGAGTTGCTTGGTAGTGCAGGAGTCTCGGATGGAGGTAAAGCAAACGTCGAGTAAAGTGTCCTTTCTGTTAGGGTTATTAGAGAAACGCGTGGGGAAGTCCACCACTTGCGTTAGAGCTTGGGTTATTGAAAAATACATAGTGCGGATCCCAGCAAGGTCGGTGGCTGAGTTTTCAAGCCACTTGGTGTGGTGGGCGTTAAAATCGCCAAACTCAAATATATGGGCAGATATGGTGAGAAGAAATGGCCCTGTCGATATTGGTAGAGATGCAATCAAGTACCGTACAGTCAGAGGAGGAGGGGGAGCGGTAGAGGAAGAAGAGATAGCTAACCGAGCTTAGAAGTGAGAGACGGAAGCACATGACGGAATGGTCCAGGGATTCAAGAGATGTGACCCTGGCTAGGGGGAGTTGTTCGCTGACATATACACCAAGCCCATGCATATGGACATTGGAGTTCTTCCTGAAGAGGGGAAGGTAACCAGGAACGAACAGCTCCGAAGAGGGGATAGAAGGGTCAAGGTTAGCCTCACATATAGCTAAGATATCGGATGAGTTAGTTAGAAGGAATGATCTATATTATTAAAGTTACTGCGAATACCTCGTATGTTTGTGAAGGAAACGCAAATAGGTTATGACTAGCTGGTTTAGGCTTGCTGTTTTGTTTGTTTAATTTCATGCTGGTTATAGTTGTGGATAGAGAGAGGTCCAGAGTAGGGTCAGATGGTCGTTAATTGCAGCAGGTGAAGGATGGTGAATGACGCCGCCTGCAGCATAATGTGGCCTCGGGGTTGCCCATCGGAAATTCATGCAGGGACGCCCGTCCATGCGCGAAATGGCACTAGAGGAACGCCGATATTATTCCACTGTTGATCAGAGCACCCTCTCAAGACGCTACGCAAGAGTTCGGGCTCCTAACTACCAGTCGGAAGCAGCAACCAGGAAACTGCCAACCCGGTACCCTCAGAATGAAGAGACGTTGCCGCCATACTCACCAACTGCCAAAAGCTTCCAGCCGAACCGACATAAAGACCGAAAAAGAGAGAGATCAACCGGGAACCCCTTCCTAAACAAGAAACAAGGCGATCACCTCTACTCCTGTCCAAAAGAAGGGGGTGGAGTGTGAGAACGGGCGACAGTAGGTACTAACTACTCCAATTAAAAAAAAAGAATAAATGTGTGACTGAAGTTTACTAAGTTTTAACTTAGTATAAGTTGAACCTAAATTTGATAATTAAAAACAATTTACACAATCATAGTCGCAGTGCATTACAAGAACGACTAGTAGAGAACTTAGGTTAGTAACAAAACAGGAACAAAAATCAGACAGAAAAGATAAGAACCAAAGGAATAAAAAAAAATTCAAAAAGTACAGCAAAATAAGATCAAACTGGCTAAAACTTACCAGTTGCAGGCTGACTGACAGAAAAAAGTTAAGAAAATTTCAAAAATTATCTTCATTTTGTTTTCTCCATTCAGTTCTGGAAAGTTTAAGCTGCCTCTACGTAAGCAGTAACAGAGAGTAGTGTGAGGGCAGAAGACATTGGAGTGGGAGGTGGGGGAACACCTTATGTATTTAATGAAGTATAGACTCTCAAGTTATATCGTAACTAGCTATTTATTCTGATATAGACTTTCATGTTAATATTTGATAGATTTAATGCAGTATTAATTATCACGATAATATTTAATAAAGTTTTATTGTATCATAGATTGTCAGATTATAATTGTGATTCCTAAGGTATTAATTTCACATGGTTTCTGAATTTGTACTGTCACCTATGTTAAGAGTGTGCGTGGTGGTCCAGTGGATATCGGCTCGGAACAAGAAATCGGAGAGCCGAGTTCGAATTCCAGTTGAATTCATTGCATTCACTTACGCGCAAATACCCTTAGGAAAGGTATTAATCCGTCTATTCCTTCCAGTTATGGGTTAAATAACAAGACAGATTGGATTCTATAGCCTTGGCTGGCAACAGGTTTACCGCAGAAAGCAATAGCAATCTACTGCGGGATAATCTTCTGCCCAGTCAGTCATGTCTCTTTCGAGACATGATCGCCCAAGCGTGTTTCACTAATGGCACTTAACTGACTGACTGACCTATGTTAGAGTGTTTGTATATATGTATTCTTTATGTTTGTTTTTACTTGTGATTGTATATAGATATATATACTTGGGTGCATGGGTTTGTCTACGTATAAATGCATGTATGTAGTTGTGCATGGTGGTTTATTTACTAGTATGCATATTGATATATTGTTTTTGTATGTATATATATATATATATATATATATATATATATATATATATATATATAAATATGTGTGTGTGTGTGTGTGTGTATGTGTGGCAATGTTTGTCTTGACACTATTTATACATCTCTCTTGCCCACTTTATCATCTAAATTCAGACTTACATATGTATAATATATGTTGCGTACGCAGATGCTTATTAACTTGGCTCCGAACTTAATAAAATACATGTCGCTAAAGACAATATATATATATATATATATATATATATATATATATATATTGTCATCCGAAGACAGATCTGTTTCGCTGTATCACAGCTCATCAGTACGGTTAGACTCCGATTGCTTCCTAAGCCAGGCTCGAAACCAGACCGAATTGTGGCTACTGTTTTTCAAAGGATACCTTTCTTCTGGAGTGCTCAGTCAGGGTGTGAGAGCGTAAATATTATTGTGATATAATCATTTCACCCCAAGCAAGGCATTCCACTGCCACTATTGCGCAGGGGATTACATAGGGGAAGGTAAAGAGAAAGAGTGGTTAGATATAGGAAATGTCAGAAAAAGGGTGATAGACGGGTAAGGATACCGAGGCAGATAGGAAGAGTGTTTGATAGAATGGATGCGAGTTAGTGTGTTAGGAGGTGTCTATTAACCTTACATTTAAACTCCTGGAGATTGTAGCTACTGTCGGAATGTAGCACACTTGATATACTATCCGGGTAAATTCCGATAGAGTCGAACTCCAAAGAACTCAATGTTAAATTCATTTATTGAATTTCACAGAATAATTTAATTTAAAAAAAATTTAGATTATTACAATGGATAATACATATTTCGCCGCATATTGCAGCTCGTCAGACCCAAATGTTTCAATAGTTGGGCCTCAAAAATCGCCTAATTTTTTTTTTTACATAGACGCTCACATTATTTATAATAGACTTTTGTAACGGTTATTTACGCAAAATTTCTCGCTCACTTAAACAGAACCTCAAATAGTAGAAAAAAGCAAGGCTAAAGAAAAGTAGACGATTGATTAATGGAAAGAGAAGAAAAAAGAGAGAAAACAAAAAAATGAAGAGAAAGTAAAAAGAGCGAAAAAGGAAAAAAGAGAAAAGGAAAGGACAAAGAGATGCAATAAAAAGAAAATAAACAGTATCCAGAGAAATAAATGTTTACTGTATGCATCGAAATAGCGTCTCTAACACCCGTCTGCTTTCTTAGAAAACATGACGGTGAAAATTTAACCCCGAAATTCAGTTTAAAATATAATGGGATATATTTACGGTACAAAAATATATTATACATCATAATTTTAATACAATTTAAAAAATAACTACTCATACTATTATTTCAAAAAATTCATATTAATTTGAAAAACCTCAATTAAAAAACAAAAAATTATAATTATAATTAAACATAAGAAAGAGAGAAGTAAAAAGAGAATAAGATAGAACAGAATTTAAAATAATTATAAAAGACCAAGATCGAAACCGTCTTTTATTACACAAAAAATTAATTCTTAGAAAATAAATTATACATCATAATTTTAATACAGTTTGAAAAAAATAAATATTCTTATCATTATTTCAAAATATTCATATTAATTTAAAAAATTCAGTTAAAAAATAAAAAATAAAAATTATAATTATATATAAAAAAGAAAGTGAAAACAAAAGAGAACACGGTAGAACGGAATTTAAAATAATTTTTTTAAAAATCTAGATCGAAACCGACGTTTATTACACTAAATATAATTAAAATAATAACTCCTAGTAAGAAAAAATAAATAAAATATTAAGATAAATTCTTTAAAAAAATCTTAAATAATAGTAATACTAATAATAGATAATAATAAATAATAAATAATAAAATAATATAAAATAAAAATTAATAAACTATCTCTATATATATGGGTGTGTGTATCAAACAAAATTTCTGTAAGGTCGTAATGATAATAATAATAATAATAATAATAATAATAATATTCATTCTATTAAAATAAATGGGGAAAGATAGAAAGAAAAAAAGAAAGAAAGAAAGAAAGAAAGAAAGAAAAAGAAAAAGAGCAAGGTAGAAATGAATTTAAAATAATTTAAAATAAACGTCCTAGGTCGAAAACGACGTTTATTACACTAATATTCATTCTTTGAAACGTGACATGGTATTTACTCCTAAATTAAAATATACCGACTATAGGGTATATTCATGGTGAAAAATAAATCGTAAATCATACGTCCTAATATAAATTACAACATAAACACTAGTAGTAATTTATTATAAATATAGTTAATATAATAACTCCTAGTAAAAAATAAATAAATAAAATACGATCTTAAAAAATGATTTTAAATAATAATAATAATAGAAAATAATAATAATAATTATAATAATAAAAATAAAAAATAATAATGACATATATAAATATATATACATGCATCAAACAAAATTTCTCTGATGTGTTAATAATAATAATAATAATAATAATAATAATAATAATAATAATACTCATTCTATCAAAAACGAAGAAAAAAATCTTAAAAATATATCTATAAATATAAAAATTATAAAAATAAACAACAAAAATAAAAACTTTTGCTGCAAAATGATATTAACAGCACATTCATATTAATGTTAAAACTGTTTTTTATTTTGTGGACGCTATAAAATTACAATTTTTGATTTTTTTTTAATCATATCACCCCGAGAAAGGCGGTAATGCCACTGATGTGCACGGGGCTGCGTAAGAGTGACAAAATTGGAAAAGAGAAAACCGTAAACCACATCCTAAACCGGGAACGAGGGATGAGCCTCTTCACCTGTTCAATAGACGTGGGTGGAGTGTGAACCGGGATTTGCAAAAGAAACTGGTCACCGTGGTTATCAGCCGATCTTCAGAAATTTTTGAATCCACAAAATTAAATTATTTCTTCACCAACCGCTTATGGTTCATCGTCATTAAGCAATATTTTATTTGTCCAAATTAAGGCGGGACATGACCAAAAGTCCTGCTTCACAGGAAATTTGCTTTTTGTAGAATTTATAAATTCAGAACAGGGAAAAATATCGAGGATATTTTCATATAAAAATGTTTCTCCTCCAGAGATAGAAAAATGGAGATATTCTTTTTATTTATTAATAATTTTAATCATTTTATTAAATATTAAAATACGCAAAATCAATCAGTAGAATAGAATACGCTTTAAAATATCTGCGGGAATTCAATTAATTATTGAAATTTAATGCAATTTGCTTTCCTCAATGCAGCGCTAACTGGATTCATTTATGAAAAGGCTGTCTTGTTATGAAAAAAAAACGAAGATGTTTAATTTAATCCCCTTTTAACAAATCTAACTTAAATGCCGTTTGATAAAGAATATGATTTCAAATATGTTTTAAAAGATAATTTGTTGGAAAATTAATATCTGTTTGGTATTTCATGAAAAAAAAATTAGAAAAATCAATACGTGAAAAGATATTGACGTTGAAATTATGTTCTTGCTAGAGTAAAACGTTACGTTACTTGCCAAAATATGGCGTTCGATATGTTAATTCTATTGTACAACGCAAAATGAAAGGGAATATATCTTTCCAAAGGTTTCTTTAAGATTTTTTTAGAATTTATTCAGAAGGTTTTTTATGTTTTAAATTAAAAGAACATGTCTCAAAATTCTTGTTTTTTTTGTTTTTTTTTTTGTCGTTGATCGCTCCTGAAATGTCATTAAAATAACGATTTTGTTTTAATAAAAATAAAAATGACAATTATTATCGTTTGCAAATTAAAATATTTCTTAACGAGAATGTGTGATTCTAGTGAGTGGGAAAGGAAAATTAAATAACCTGATATTTTTTTCGTTGGATATTTCTCGCTTTGGTTTTAAATACTGACAGATAAAATGATTTACAAAGAGGGGATGAGAAGAAAGAGTGAGAGTATGATACAATGAATGATGCAGTGAGATGGTGAGTGGGTGGTGAAAAAGAGGATGAGAAGAGAGACAATACATGAAGTAGAAAAAGAGAGTGAGTTACAGATAACGAGGATGAGTGAGAAAAAGGAAATACATAAAGCATACAGACAGTTAATGAGAGAAGGAGAAAGAGAATGAGTGTCAGATAGAGAGACATAATGAATGAGAAATAGAGATACTAAGTGAGAGATTAAAAAATATGTACAAATATATGAGGCATAGACACACTAAATGACATTTATAAAGAGAACGAGTGACATAATAAATTCGAGGAAGGGATAGAAAGTGAAAGCGAGATAATGACAGAAAAAGAGACAATTGAATAAGGTAAAACAATGTATGTGAGTGAGTGAGTGAGTGAGTGAGTGAGTGAGTGAGTGAGTGAGAGACAACACATGTGAAAAATGAGTGAGAAATGAAACGAGAAGCAGAGAAAGAGAGAAAGAATAAGAAAGAGAGATATTAAGTGAAAGAGAAAGAATGAGTGAGAGAGGGAGAGAAATAATGAATGAGTTAGAGAGAGAATAAAAGACAGAGAGAAAAGGAATGTGCGAATGAGAAGAAATACATGAGTCAGTGAGTATGTCAGACAGCGACTGAGTGAGAGAGAGAGAGATAAAACATGGTGTAAAGAGACAGTAAATGAAAGAGACAAAGAATGGGTGAAAGAAAAAGAAAGACAATACATGATGTAGAGAGATACTAAGTGTGAAAGGGAAAGAAAACTAGTGATAGATATAGAGAATGAACGAGAAAGGAAAATATTAAATAAAATAGAAAGATTGTTTGTGTGTGAGAGTGTGTGAGAGACAGAGAGAGAGAGAGAGAGAGAGAGAGAGATTGTCAATACATAAGGCAAAGAGACTGTAAATGAGTCTGAGTTTTGTTTAACGCCATATCAACCTCTGTGGGTTATTTAATGCCAAAAAGTTAGGGTTTTAAGATATTTATCTTTAATGTTTGGTTATAGTGAAAAAGTTGATTTAGTCAGATATTGATGATTTTTTTTTTATTTTAGAAAACTGAAGATGCTTTCTAGTTTTGTCTTCAAAAATGAATTATGGTAATAATTTTTTTCCTTCTAAAATGTATTGTTGGTAATATTTTTCCTTCAAAAATGCATATTTTTCTATAAAAGTATATATTTCTATATATATTTTGTTTTTATACTTTCATAATGTTTTAGCTTCAGTGGGGGTGGTAACTATTTGCCCATCGGTGGGACTATAGCAGGTACGACCACTCCAGGTCATGGTGGACCTGAGTACAACATCAATTAAAAAAGGTGGTTGCATGCTACTCACAACCTCCCAATCAGAGACCTTGCTGCCGGACGGAGTTTAATGTCATTCCTAGGACTACCGTCAGTGAAGGAGAAATGGAATAAGTGAGAGAGATAATAGATGAGTTAAAAGACACTAACTGAAAGAGAGAAAGAAAGAGAGAGAGAGAGAGAGAATAAATGAGACAGAGAACCAGTAAGTGAGAGAGAAAACATGTGTCTGAAAGAGACAGACAATGAATTGAAAAAATAAACAGTAAGCAATGGTGAGAAAGAAATGAAGAGGGAGAGTAGATCATTAAAAGACAGATGTAGAGGCAATAAGGGAGGGAGAAGGAATGAGTATGATAATAAAGTGAAGGAATGAGACAGTGAAACGGTATGTAAAGGGAAACGAATGAATGAAAAATACAGGGTGCGATTGGTAAATTACTACCATTTTCATTTTTATTTTTATTTATTCACATATTTGTTTTTGGTTTTATAATATAAGAAGGATGTACGTTGTGGCTCAGTGAATATCGGCTCGGAAAGAGAGATCGGGGAGCCGAGTTCGAATTCCAGTTGAATTCATTGCATTCACTTACGTGCATCAATCCGTCTCTTCCTTTCAGTTAAATAACAAGACAGATTGGGTTCTATAGCCTTGGCTGGAAACCAATCTACCGCAGAAAGTGATGGCACCCTAATGCGAGATAATCTTCTGTCCAGTCAGTCATGTGTCTTTCGAGACATGATCACACAAGAGTGTGTCACGAATGGCCATTAACCGACTGACAGAGTAGAAGGTCAGTTGGAGCACCATGACGAAATTCACTCCGCCAAAAATATGGAAACGATAGGCTGTATTGCTGGGATTTCGTGCTGGAAGCTCTAATACGAACATTTCGAAGCATTCGGGTGTCAATCTGGACAAAGTAGAGACGATGCAGAAAAAGTTAGATAAGCCTATTGGTGCGTACGAATGTGTTTGAAGTAAACATTGGTGACAGCGACGTTATGCTTCCATTCACCTTCCCACAGGACCTCACAACTAACAAGGAGGACTACATCAAAAGACCTGCCGTGGATCAAGACGATGGCGACTGGAAGACCCCATGTTTGGCAACAGGATCCTACACCATGCCACAAAAGCAGGACAACCCAATCATGGCTGTCAGACAATTTCTACGTCCACGTCACCCCTTACATCTGGCCAGCTAACTCCCCGGGCAGCAACTGCCTTGATTATTGTGTGCGGGGCGCAGTTGTGCGAGAAAACAACAAATCTCCTTATAACACCAAAAATGATCTGAAGGCAAGGATTATAGCAGCATTCACTAACTTAACAAAGGTGACTGTTCAAAAGACATGCAGGAGAATTCGAAGTCTTCTGGCGGCTGTTGTTGAAACCAATGATGATGTTACTGAAGAAATTTGCTCTTTAGTGTTTCAAAATATGTTTTCTGTAATTTTGGTAAATATATGAATGAAAATGAGATGTTAGTGTTATTTTCATCAATGGGTCAATTAGTCGACGATTTCATCTATCGCTCTCTGTATATAAGCCACTATCATCAAGGTGAAAAAATAAACTGTATACAACAGCCCAAAATTAAAGAACAATGCGGTCAGAAGAGAAAAACGGTGTATACGTGACCAAGGAAAATGTGAAAGATACTAAGAAGACATTAAGTGTTTTGTTTCAGTTAATTTGCACAAGGATGTGTGTCTGTTTATATCTATCTATCTATATATATATATATATATATATATAAGTTAAAAAAACATAAAGTTAAATGCGGTCAGAAGAGAAAAACAAAGCAAAGAGATGACATATATGAAAAGAGTGAAAGATCCTAGGAAGACAACATTTGTTTTGTTTCAACTAATTTGCACAAGGATGTATTTCTATCTATCTATCTATCTATCTATCTATCTATCTATCTATCTATCTATCTATCTATCCGTTTTGTTTTAATTCATTTGCACAAGGGTGTATTCAACAAATATTTTTCTTTTGATATCTTCATGTTTCTTATATATTTTTCTGACATCATATTTTGTCAGTTATATCAAGAAACATATACAAATGTGTTGGCTTCTATCATATTTAACTGGCCATTGATTCATCAAAACTTCATTGGCCTTTTTGACAGGCCATCGTACATGGTTGCTAGCAAACCGTTTCATTCACAAGAAGTTGAAGTGTGTGTGCACAAGAAACACACTCCCGATGACTGATGGCCACATAAATGGGGCCTTATGAAACTTCGAAGTGTGTATGAACCTGCTCGTTCAAACTGAAAATATCTTTGCACTAAAACTATTAACGCCCCATCTCTTCCAGCAATATCGTGCATTTTACAATATAAACCTACTTACCAAAATAATTTTTATCAGTAAAACTACTAAAAAAAATTATTGGTGCCAAATATTACATAATTCTACACTATATATATATATATATATATATAAAGACACCTTTAAGACCAGCTGGTTCAATCCAAAGTTTACATTCAAAATAGAAAATTTAAAAAACTGTTCAAAATCGGCTAGCCACATGTGGAAATTAAAATCAAAATAGGAAAAAGACCCAGACATAACATGGAATATAGTAAAAACAGCCAGGCCTTACAACGGTGGCAAAATATGTTGACTATGCCAGGAAGAAAAGTTAGAGATTATGCTATTCCCAAACAAAAACTAAATATTGAATGAAAGAACGGAAATTATGACGTGTAACCATACTAAAAAATACCTATTAGGTTCATACAACCAGGGATGAAAACGTCATAATTACTTGTAATTTTAGAAACTGCGCGTTCAAAAATTCCCACCTACGTGAGCGTTCAAAAAAAATAAACACCGTTACGTGAGCGTTTTTATTTTTAAAATAAAAAATTAAAAAAACGATAAACGGTAAAATCAGTTATTGCAAATCGCCTGAACATACCACTCATGGTAGAAACCTAGGTCTTGTAATAACTCGTTTACTAATAAAAAATACTCAAAAGTTCTACAATATAATTGTATTGAACACTTTTAAATACAAATGTGCACTGGTATAACCTTATTATAACCGAACACTAAGTAATTAAACAAACAATATATATATATATATATATATGTGTGTGTGTGTGTGTGTGTGTGTGTGTGTGTGTGTGTGTGTGTGTGTGTGTGTGTGTGAAAAGTGTATGTATATAATTATAAATATCAATATATATATATGTATAAATATGCAATTTGTTATATATATTACATTGTTTACATATTATATATGCGTGGTACTTATTTAAAAGCGCTCAATATCAGTGATAGAGCAGACATATTGGTATAGATAGGTGTGACTTTGTAACCCTGGGTTTCACGCTTTTGCGATCTTCAGACAAACACTGACTGACGATCGCAAAATCGTGAAACCCAGGGTTACAAACTCACACCTATCTATTTGAATATATATATATATATATATATATATATATATATATATATATATGTGTGTGTGTGTGTGTGTGTGTGTAAGCGTGTGTGTATTTATAATTTTTAACTCATAGTTTTAATAAGATGATTCCTTTTTCCCTTTTAAATAAAGCAACGTTTTAACTTGAGTTTATAATGAGAGAGGAAAACCCTTTTTCATCACTCACTTTCGATTGAAGAGGTAAAGATTTCATAACTGGTAATCAGAAACTTGAATTTAAATTAAAGTCTTTATTCAATTTATTGAAGAAAGTGGGCTTGGACAAATTGACACTTACAGAAATTTGACGACTAGAGGAATAGAAGTAAAAAAAAAAGCATAACTTACATAACTTGTCTGTCTAAATGGAGAGGATTTAAGAAAAACATTAAAAAGGCAAAATTTCATAAAAGCTACACAATATAGAGAATTGTGTAGAGTCATATTCGCCAATAACATGAGGAAGCACGTTACAAATAATAATAATAATAATAATAATAATAATAATAATAATAATTAAAAAATAAGAATGAAGAGGAGAAAGATATTGTGATTTACACCTATATCACTGCGGAGCAGCTTTAAATCATTATAAAAATATTGTATTTCGATGACTGAAATCAAATAAGGAAGATGTATGAATCATTTGAGTGATTTGAATTAAGTTGTGTGTGTATGCGTGTGTTGAAAGAACGAACTAGGATTATGATGGAATAAGATCTGCTTTTATCATTACACTCTTAATAAGGTCTAATGATGTATTTCTTTTGGTCATTATATTTGAATAAATGAATAATCGGCCATATAAATCATTTTAGTTTAATGACAGTTTGTGGTTCAATTAAGAAAGCCCTAAAACTGTTTCCTTTTAATTTTTATTTTTTCAACCAGGGAAGTAAATATTCTAAAGAAGTCCAAATACTGAACACAATGTTTTTGTTGAGATATTTACTCCAAGAAATTCAATCTTGATACCTATCGAGAGAGTATAATCATTAAGAGATAGATAGATAGATAGATAGATAGATAGATAGATAGATAGATAGATAGATAATGTGATTAGTATATGATTAGAATAAGGCTGAGATAGATAGATAGATAGATAGATAGATAGATAGATAGATAGATAGATAGATAGATAGATAGACAGACAGACAGATAGATAGACAGATAGATGGATAGATAGATAGTGTGATTAGTATATGATTAGAATAAGGCTGAGATAGATAGATAGATAGATAGATAGATAGATAGATAGATAGATAGATAGATAGATATGATTAAAATAAGGCTGGGAGAGATAGATAGATAGATAGATAGATAGATAGATAGATAGATAGCAATAATATAACAAGAAAGGTGAAAGAAGAGGGAAAATGAAGGAAAGAGGAAAATAAACAATTGAACGAGACTGTCTGAGTGAATGAGTGAGGAAATGTCAGAGAGAAAGAGAGTTCAAAAGTAGGACAGTAAGAGAGGAAGAAAGAAAATGGCAACGGAGCTAGGCAGTAAGTGAGGGTATGTATGAATGTGACAGGGGTAGCAGTTAGTGAGAGAGAAAGTGAATGAGAGACAGTGAGTGAGTAAGTGAGAGAAAATGAAAGAGATACACAGAAGCAGTAAGAGATTTGCTATATCTGTCTCTAATTGATGATAGCAAGTCAGTGAGTGCTACAATGAATATCAGAAAGAGACAAAAGTTAAGAAAGAAAGGAAATGGAGAGAATGTGTGCGACAATAAATGAGAAAATGTGTTAAGGTGAAAGAGTTAGCAGGTGAGATATTGAGTGAGTGAGTTAGAGACTGAGAGAAAATGAATGGTAAAGACAGATAGTACCTAGGTAGAGTAGACGGAACATTGGCAAGATAGTTGGACAGTAAGTAAAAAAGTAAAAATATGTGAGAGTGATAGAGGTATACAGGTGAGTGAGAGTCAAAATGAGTGAGTGCTACAGAGTGAAAAAAATAAGAGACAGTCAACGAGTGAGTAAGAGAGAGAAATGAGAGATAGACATTATATGACAGTGTGAGAAAATGAAAACGATTAAAAGAGTGAGAGATACAGTAAGATTAAGAGAGAGAGAATTGATGAGTATGTGTGAGTGAGAGTCCGTGGGGTTGGAAATATATGAAAGAGATACAGAATATGTGAGAGAGAGAGAGAAAAATGAGAAAGAAAAAATGAAAGAAAAAGTAAAAAAAACAGTAAGTTAGTCTGAGAGAAAATGAGTTTGAGAGAGAGAGAGAGAGAGAGAGAGAGAGAGAGAGAGAAAAGGATTCGTAACCTTAAGAGATATTCTCTGTACGTTTCTACTTTTTTTTCCGCTCTCTCTCTCTCTTTCTATCTCTCTCTGTCTCTCTCTTTCTTTCTCTATGTCGTTCTTTCTTCCTCTATCTCTCTATCTTTCTTTGTTTCTTTCCCTCTTGCGTGCCAAAGATCGACAAGATCTTGCAGTGAACAGAATATTGCTGTATGCCTGTCTTACTAAAGGAATTATCTTATTCTAAGAGAGAAAAAAAACATCCTTTGTGGCAGTAAACTACGTCACTAAATATTTTCCTCAACAGATTGATATGAAAATTTACGGTAAAAAATGTATGTAATTTTCCAATTACATAGATTAACGCTAGACTTAACTCTAAAATTGACACTATTATTGCAGCTCACCAAAAGATTCTTTTTAAATAGATACAAAATAATTGTTTTTAAATAAATACAAAAATGATCGAAGACCAATCACCACAATACCTAACAAAAAACCGAGTGCAATATTTAGCAAGCTTGTCTCGCTAGTGCCATTTCCGAATAAGTAGTGAGTTCGATCCTCATTGGGTGCCTCATAATTTCGTTTTTGTGCCAAATCTAAGCTACGCTTAAAATTTCAATATAATAAATGTATTATTCCTGTTATAATGTTAAAACAAGATATACTCTCTGTTTTAATGCTATTATTCACATATGAAAACACCCAAAGGGTACTCAATATAGAATTAAAATACTCGAGAACCATACAGAAGATATTTTAGTTCAATTACAAGAAAATAAACTTCTCCATTATTATGGTAAAACGATATCTTCTTGCTCCTGTTTTTACACTATAATTTACAAAATTTTCAAGATAATATTCAATCCAAGCCCAAGAGACACTCAATGTAGATTTTAACTGAATGCGGTTGTTTCATGAATGTAACAATGATAGTTCATAATGATATATACAATAGTCTTCGTTCATGTGCCGTATTCCTTTAATATGTAGGCCATCATGGCCTTTCACTTCTCCTTATTGCAAGAAGCTGTTAAACCGCTTTCTCCTGCTAACTCTCCCAAACCCCGTTCTGTCGTTATTTTGCTCAAGCCTATCAAGTATGTTACGCGTTGCTCTCTCTATCTGACTTGTAATTATCAGATTCTCTAAGCCCACCTTCCTCAACAGCTGTCCAAGGAATTTCAGTTGTTTTGTTTTTCCTGATATAAGTTTTAGTTTCCTGTTCGTTTCCATCCTCTCCAAAACTTCATCGTTACTTACATACTTGGTCCATAGTATATCTTGCATTCTACTGTAAAACGGCATTTCGGTTGCTTCAAGTCATCCCTTAATCTGTGGAGGGATTGTCCAGTATTCGCAACCATATTGATAAACCGACATCATATAACAATCCAACACTGTCTTCTATGTTTTCAGCAAGTATTTCCTTTTCTCAGTACTCCATTACGCTTCTAGAATATATCTTTGGCCATGCCAATACTCCTTTGTATCCCAGTGTTGAACTTTCCGTCCTCTGTTAGAACACTTCCCAGGAATTTAAATTTCTGTACATGTTTGATTTTAGTATCCCGAGTCTGTAGCTGGCATGTTGGGCTCTTCTTTATACTGATGAGCATGCATTCAGTTTTCTTGCAGTCAACATGTAATATTTTCTTTCAGATTTTTTTAACTACATTTTGTAGAAGGTCTTTCTCGATTTGAAACTGCTAAGATTTTAGTGATTGGGGAAGCATACTCTCAGGAATCTATTCCATAAAGCAACAGGAAGAAATTGTCTAAATGCAACTTCTTTCTTTTCAATGTGAAACGAAAGACATAGGGATAGATGCTAGAGATAAAAAGTCATTTGTGATAAAATTCTTTTTATTTGTATACCTGTATGTAGGCGATCATGGTTTTTACGTATCTCTATCTCATGTCGCTCTTAATATCTTTCCCCTTGGTATCTTTTCCCAGACCCCGCTCCAACATTTGCGCAAGCCAATCAAATTGGTCTCGTGCTCTTTTCTCTGTCTCTCTTTCCCTCTATTCGTCTCGTGAGCATCAAGTTCTCCATAGACTCTTTCCGCAATACGTGTCCCCAAAACCTCAATTGTCTTTTTCTGAAGCCAAGTATACATTTTTTTCGTTTGCATTTTCTCCAAAACCTTGTAGTTGCTCATATGTTCTGTCCATGGTTTCCTCAGCATCCTTCTGTAGAATAGCAGATCTGTTGCTTCAGTTCTCTCTTTTATCCTTGAGGAGATCGTCCAGCATTCACTGCCATATAGGAGGACATATATTACATAACAGTCCAGTATTATTTTTTTTTTCTCCAACGAAATCTCTCATCACTCTGCTCAGCCTTTGAAATGCGTCTTTGGCTATTCAAATCCGTCTTCGGATCTCAATGTGGCACTTACCACCTTCTGTTAGAATGCTTCCCAGTTTAAAGTCTGATTTTAGTGTCCCGATGTGTATGTGTAGATCTCTTTTGCTGATGGCGATGCGTTCTGTTTTCTTTATGTTTAACTCTTTCTCCTTACTTTTCATTGTCATATGCTGCAAGTGGTTCTGTATTTTCTTTTCTGCGTATGGTTTTTTTAATGGTTTTACCCCAAGCAAGTCGGTACCGCCACTGATGCGCAGTGGGCTACATAAGAGTAAGAGTTTAGACAGGAGGAGAGTGAAGAGAAAGACAAAAGTTACAGAGGGTGTCAGAGAAAGAGAAGCATGAGAACACAGGTATGAAGACAGTTGCGAAAGTATTGAGAAAGGAATAGAACAAGATATACAGAGTGATGTAGAAAGAACTGGAGTGAAGTGGATAAGAGATGGTTATTGACATTGCATTTAAATTCTTGGAGGTTGCAGTCCTCAAGAATGCAAGTATAGGGAAGGGAATTCCACAGGCGAAAAAAGAAGCTGATGGAGTAGAATTGTCGTCTGCATTTGGTTGATCTAACTTTAAATTGGATGGTGCGTTGTGGTGCATTGGATATCGGCTCGGAACAAGAAATCGGGGAGCCGAATTCGAATTTCAGCTGAATTCATTGCATTCACTTACGCGCAAATAACATTGGGAAAAGTATTAATCCGTCTCTTCCTTCCAGTTATGGATTAAATAACAAGACAGATTGGGTTCTATAGACTTGGAAGGCAACCAGTCTATCGCAGAAAAAAATGGCAACCTACTGTGGAATAATCTTCTGTCCAGTCAGTCATATCTCTTTCGAGACATGATCGCCCAATCGTGTATCACGTATGGCACGTAACTGAACTGTAAATTGCTGAGACCTTATTACCAGTCTGGTTTACACGAGTACATTCTTGTGGCGGGGGCACCAGTTACTTAATTTCGTTGGAGCAGAAGCCATGAAAATATTTGTAGAATAGACAGAGGAAGCCAAATCCCGTAGGTAAGAAAGTGGCTGGAGTTGAGCTGCCAAGTCGGGACTTTCACATTAGATATTCTCCTCTGGAGCCTGTCGAGAATGCTGAGATGAACAGCAGGAGCGCCTGACCATATATGACAGTAGTATTTTTTGCACGAACGGATGGTTGATTTGTATATGTGCAAGATGGATTCAGGCGGAAAGAATTATTGACCCGACTCAAATTTTTTACTGAGACTTTTTTTCTGGAGAGATTTAATGCCTGCCATTAGATACAGCATTGTATCTGCTTTACTTAGAGATGCGCGATATGTTTCTGTGGAATTGTACAATGTGTGATTACCTTGAAATTCAATAGCCCCCCCCCCCACAAAAAAAAAGTCATCCAGACACAGGCATGAGTGTTTATTACTTACATTGACAATTCCGAAAGCATTGCAATTCAAAAATTCTATCTGATGAAAAAGTTTCTTGACACTGGGGGAAAAAGGGATTTTTTTAATTTGACTTATGGTCGAAGCAAGCGGCGATTTAATTTAATAAACTATAGATTAATATGAGACCAAGTTGAATAGGTGAGCACATTTAAATTTAATACAGCGGTTGAATTCATGCATTTGTAAATTTTGATGTGAACTTCCGAAGAACGTAGACGTTTCTACTGATCGATGTCTTAGACATCAGGTTACGTTTTCCATAAGCAAGTAAATGTAAAATATATTCATTTTCATAGTTAACATATATTTAAAGAGTGGGTAATGTTGCTCGAAGTAAAATTGTCGCAGTGCCTCTGAGAGATTCGTGATATCTTCCCATTTGAATCTGATTAAAATCCATGGCCGTCCTGATATTCAATATGTCCGCCAATAGTTATTCGAATATCTTAGCATGTGACGCAGGCATAAGTGCCGCTCATAACACACAAAATCTTGATTTAAAATTAAAAGTAAACTGTTATTACTTGTGCAACCAGACTGGCAACAAGGTCTCATCAATTTACAGTTCAGTTAAGTGCCATACGTGATACACGCTTGGGCGATCATGTCTCGAAAGAGACATGATTGACTGGGCAGAAGATTATCCCACAGTAGGTTGCGATTTTTTTCAGCGGTAGAATGGTTGCCAACCAAGGCTATAGAACCCAACCTGTCTTTTTTTTTTTTTTTTTTAACTTTGCAGATAATGTTCTTTTGTCTCGCGAGGAACAAAAACAGTGGTTTTCCTGCAAAATACATTAATTACTCCATTTATTGGAGAGGTTTTGATTTCGAAAATACATCTATACCAATGAAATTACTGATATTTTTTAAACTTTTCCGTTCAGCTTATTCTGACACAAATTTAGAAATCTCCGACATGAAATGAACAAAAAATATTATTCTTCTATGTACTGTGTTCCTTTAAAATTGAATATTCATGGCTCGCTACAATGTTCAATGCTTTAAAGCGCTTAGTAAAGTTTGGAGGATCAGTTATGAATGCATGTGTTGGGAGAAATCATGTGTGAATGTGTACGTTTATGAATCAGTAAAGAGGTACACACTTGTCAAATGAATGTTTAAGTTTTTTTTTCATTGTAGCTGTTTCTTCACCTATACTACTGTGTATAACGTTTTAACAAAACGAAACTCATGAATTGAACTCAAAAGAGACACGTGATCTAGTAGCATAAAATGTTAGATAAAACATAACTTTCAAAACGTCTGTTTGGCTCTACCAAGAACATTTTTTGCCCAGTGTTACACGCAGGAATGGTAAGAGATTAAATAACACTTCCTTAAACAATTTACGGAAGTGTCTTTTTATACTATAGCAAGGATTTCAGTAATCCTTCCTCGCCACATTTTCTTTTTTTTTTCATTATCTGTGAATTTTCAAATGTTGCATAGTCGTTGGTTCGGTATAGAATGTTACTAAAGGTTATTCATGATTGCCAGTGAAAATGACGATATTTTGCTGAATTGTTAAATACTATATATTGGTCAGTGTGGAATTTCGCCAAGAAGTGTATTTTGCACTGAGTACGAAAATGCAAGTGTCGCGCTAGAATTTTGTTTTGACTAACGTGTGTCAGTGGGGTCAACGGCCAAGATGAGACAGAGTGCATCGGTAGTCCAAGGTGTCAAGAGGCAACTATTTAAGTGACGGCAGCTGTCACACTGCGTTATTTTCAGAGAGTCGACTTTAGCAGTTTGCAGACAACAGTTAGAGAGAGAAGAGAGAAGGCCAGGCAGTCTGTCTGGCTGGCAGTCTCGACGCGTGTGTACTTCGACCAAACCCACCCCATGCCAAGTTACCAAAAAGCGAATAAAACATAATTGTAAACTTTATATATACGTATATTTGTGTGTCCATTTTGACTACAGTATATTTCGTCGATTTAACCTGTGAAAAGAGAATATCCGGTTTGAGCATATTCTCTCCGAATGGATAGCAGTCTATTGTCCGTCATTTATGAAAGAAAAACAGTCATTTTGGTTGAAGATTTATTGTTTTCGAAAGAAGTGGTTTATTCCCCGACATTATGATTCACGAATATAACCGTTGAAGTGGGTATATAACATTTATTTCTCCGTTGAAGTAGTTGAAGTTTGTTTTTATCAACTGGGCAGAAGTTTGTATTCTCGATATTATGATAGGAAAAATATTGTTGAATTGGTGTATTGCAGATGTAACACCCGACAAAAAGGGTATACAATACATATGCCTCTTGTAGCGTTGCCTTGTGGAAACAATTCTTGGAGAATGCCGTCTCGATCATTAAAATTTTAACCTGTTCAAGTCTATAAGTTCTGTCTCTTATTCTGTAAGCCTCTAGCCCTTAGGCATTCTACAGGCTGAACACCATAGTAAAAAAGAAATAAAAAAACTTGTACGAAATGACGAAATAATCTGCCTTTCTGGTTTGAATAATGCTGTCGTTTCGAAAGTCCAAGAATGTTAGCGAGGAATGAAACAACAGTTACTTGAATTGAACAACAGCCAAAACGCTGTGAATATAACAATGAAGCTTAAAGCATGCTGTTTCGGATTATAAGGTATATATTAATGATAATTCCGTTTTACAAAACCTGAAACAAAAAAGAAAAGCAACGATTAATACTTTTTAACAATTTTGATTAATTATGATTAATCTCATATAAGGAATCAATTTCTTTTCCTCCTGAAAATGGGTTAAAACGTATCTGAAAAAGTCATTGCTATCTCCAAATAATTGTTGATGCAATATTCAGTCGAATTATTCTAACAATAAATAGTGTGGTTCAGCTTTAAGATACTCACAAAATGTTGATAAAAAGCGCTTAAAAAATTGAATCAAGCAGAATCAAGTATCCCGTCATGCTTTTATGATAGATAAAGATAAGATTTATAATTTGAGAAATAATAGTAATTTTCTCTCTTTTTATCTCTATTTTTACGTATTTTGTTCTTTTCTTTGAGAGAACGGAAACAACTTACAATCGAAAAATAAAGCGATACGTGTTTGTCCTAGAATCTGTGTTGTTTTAACACCAAATAGCGTTAGTTATATCTGCGTTGTTTGTATCTGCACCTGCTATGCAGCAACAGACTTTGTTTGGACAAGGAATTTTTTTCAGGTCTTTGAGTTCTTCCCGTTTTTTTATCATGTGTATTTTTTTTTTTTAGTTTTTTTTTAACTTTGCAGATAATGTTCTTTTGTCTCGCGAGGAACAAAAACAGTGGTTTTCCTGCAAAATACGTTAATTCCTCCATTTATCGGAGAGGTTTTGATTTCGAAAATATATCTACACCAATGAAATTACTGATATTTTTTAAACTCTTCCGTTCAGCTTATTCTGACACAAATTTAGAAATCTCCGATATGAAATGAACAACAAATATTATTCTTCTATATACTGTATTCCTTTAAAATTGAATATTCATGGATCGCTACAATGTTCAATGCTTTAAAGCGCTTAGTAAAGTTTGACATTTTCCTAACTCTCCCAATCCCAGTCCTGCTAACCATTTATGGAAACTCGTGAGGTAAATATAACCGCTGCCGTTACATATCACTCTTGCAAGCATCAATTATAAATTATTCTAATATCTTTCCCAAATAAATTGATACTGAAAGCAGAACTAATAAGGAGATCACCGAACCTGTATCATTTTATGTAGCGTATCTTTTCAAGACGTTGGCGATCAAGGGGCTTCACAATTTCCTGTTCTTTATAGCTCTTAATAAATATTTACTTTTTGTCTTCTCTCCCACACTTGTTTCTTTATCTGTTTACTGAAACTCACCAGATAGGCAATGCGTTGTTTTCATATCCTGCTCTTGTCTTTAGTCTCAGCAGCGAATTCAAAATTTCCAAACATGCTTTCATCATTATGGGCCCTCTAATTTTAAACTAGTTCTTCTTAATATTAAGTATGTGTTTTTTGTTTCCAATTTACCTAAACTTTCGTTGCTCCCATGGTGAGAACATGGTATTCTCATCATCCTTCTACAGAACCACCTTTCTGGTGCTTCAAGTCTCTTATTCATTTTTGAAGAGATTGTCAAGCTTTCACTGTCATATCGGGTCCTGGGCATGACAGTAAACTGCATCCGGCAGTAAGGCCTCTGATTGAGAGGTTGTGAGGAGCATGGAACCACCTCTTAATTGCTGTTGTTCTCAGGTCCACCCTGAGCAGGAGTGGTAGCATCTGTTAGGGTCCTATCTATGGGCAAATAGTAAACCCCTGAAATTGTGGTCAAAACACTATGAAAGTATAAAAATACATTTTTATAGAAATATATACATAAAAGTAGACTTTTATCGAAAAATAAATATTTTTGAAGAAACATTTTTTACCATAACACATTTTTGAAGGAAAAAAATGATTGTAAACAAAACATCTTTGAATACGAAATTAGAAGACATTTTCAGTTTTCTAAGATAAAAAAGAATAAAAACAAATAATTTTCATTAAAATCTGACTAAATCAACCTTCTCACTATAACCGAACATAAAAAAATACCTTAAGACCCCACCTTTTTGGCATTTAATAACAGAGGTTGATATGCTGTTAAACAAAACTCACACTTAAACTGTCATATCGGAAGACTGACATTACTTAACAGCTAAGTATATGTCTATTCTTGTTTCTTAATACTTTGCTAAGGACAGGGGTCGGAAAGTACGAAGCCACATTGGGATAGTAAAAGAAAAGGCCTTTTTGGAAGACTTCTTTCACTACCTAAATGCTCTCTCGGTTATCAGTGTCACACCTTCCGTCCTGTGTTGAAACACCTCCCCATATATTTACATTATTTACATTGTTGGGGTTGTTGTCCTCAACTTTTTGCCATATTCACGAAGTTTCGCTCATTGTACGCACCGACATTCTACAGGTGATTCGAATTTCGAAACGAACTCTTTATCTCGATCACTGGGTTAGATTAGCCAAAAGTAAGTTTTGGTTCGCCACTGTAGACAGGTATTGAACTCTCAACCTTTTAGGTCAAGTCACTGGATCTAACCTAACATTTTATCCGTTGGGATAAGTGTCCTTGGGGGAATATGGAAATAAAAATGAGGACAACAGTCCGAACAATGTAAATAATATAAATAAATACCTCATTTCAGAAATATAGACAAATACATCCAAAATATTTAAAAACCCCTAATCGTTTGATTTTACAATCTCGTATTTGCAATTTGTAATTTGGGACGTACCTTTGGCTAAGAACAATCCTTTTTTTTTCTTGTAATTAATGATTAGTTCTTTCTGCTCGTTTACCTGAACAATATTTAGTAAATTGATATAAAAACCTTCCAAATCAAATTAGCATAAATGCTTTCATTTGCTAATCTTAGTCTGGCACAAGTTTTAAGCTATCAGGTTTATAGTGGGCCAGAAAGTTTTCTTCTTCTGCGTGCTGTATTCGTCGTACAGTCCACCCCTTGTTTTGGTGAGGCTTCAGAATATCTGTGATTTAAAGAGTTATGCCAGTGAAAGCGTAAGCTTATGCTCGTACCATCTAAGCTGGAGAGTTTGAAATAAAAAGGGCAAGTTACATACGCATTGACGAAAACGAACCAGTCGAGAACAGAGTATGATAGCGAGGTATCGTCGATGGATTATGCTTAATTAGGAGGAATGTGCTAAGAAGAATTCGCTGTGTACATTCAGGACGGGAGTAATATGGACTCTCCACAATTACCTGGAATTTGTAGCTCTTAGTCAATTTTGTATAGTTACTATATTTTCTAATCACTGTTAGACTAACCATTAACACAAAGTCGTTCGGTAGAATACGTACTGTCCATTTTGCATTTAATACACCATTTTCTCAGTGTGTGTCAAAAATTTCAACTATTCTTTTGTTACTGTTACCATTTTCTTTACTAATTTGTTAATGCCTTCGGTCCATGATAGTCTCACCATCCATCAGCACAAACATGTTTCTGTTGCCCGAAGAATTCTCCATATGTGATGAGATTGTACAACAGTCTCTTCAGTATAAGTGTACCGATATTACATAAAACTTCAGTATTTTTGTTTCCAAGGAAATTTACCTGCGTCTTAAAGCTTGGGTTCTGAAAGGCCTCTTTCACTCTCAGTGCGCCTTCAGATTTCCGATTATTCACATTGTTCGGGCTGTCCTCATCTTTATTGTCATATTCAGGACGTTTTGACCGTTGTACACTCCTAAATTCTTCAGGTGATTAGAATTTTAAGACCGAATTCTTTATTTCTATAACTGGCGTAGGGTGTTCTCGTTCAATAATACATGCAACTTCCGAATCTCATGTTTATTTCCATTTAACTCAAAACACACACACACACACACACACACACACACACACACACACACATATATATATATATATATATATATATATATATATATATATACGTATACGTGTGTATATATATATATATATATATATATATACTACCGACCAAAAGATTGGAACCGCTCAAATTTTTTTCACAAAGTTTATAAAATTTCATTTTTAGCAGAATCAAATTCGCCGAGTATGTATTATTCTTATGCAGATGTCAAGTAAAAAAGTATTCTTTTCAACTTTAAAGTAAACATTTACTCAGTTTGCTACTTGACTCCTCTTATTGTGATGAAGTTTTTGCCGAAAATTCAGATTTATTCAGATATTATAACTACGGTATAATTGATTTTTGTAAACCATATTACTACGGTATAAATGGCAAGGAAGAAACAGATTAGCATTGATAAAGGAGCTCAGGTTGAAATTCTTTCGAAAGAAGAATGTTCTGAACGTGTTATCGCTAAAAAGATAAGCCTATCAAAAAATGGCGTGCATTATTGCCTTCAACGACTCGTGGTGGTTTCGTTGATGAAAAGAAAATATGAATTAACTTTAATTAAATTTTAAATTACTCTATGTCAATTTTCGTTTTAATTATTGTACAATTTGAAGCAACAATTAAATATATGTATATTTATTCTTCTAGGACATACATTACTGGAAAATAAGTTGTCCCAAACTTATGGTCGGTAATGTACACACACACACACACACACACACACACACACACACACACACATATATATATATATATATATATATATATAAAATACATTTCGATGTTCAAAACTGTTGAATGATCATTTTAACATGAAAGAGAGATTTCACATCTCATCGGCAACTACCACATTTCAATTTTTTTAAATATTTTTTTAATAACATTGTTGAGCTCTTAGGATCGGGTCTTTGGGATTTATATATTTATATTTATATATATATATATATATATATATATATATATATTGTTAAGTCCCAATTTGAATGCTGGTAACAGAATTAGTACTTATGGATACTATTTCTTATTTCCAGATGATCAGAACGAAATATCAATAGATACTATACATATATGTGTGTGTGTGTATATATATATATATATATATATATATATATATATAGATAGATAGATAGATAGATAGATAGATATAAAACATCATATAAAACTATATTCTAGTATATATATATATATATATATATATATATATATATATATATATTACCGACCATAATTATTAGGCCGCCCCAGTGTTTTAAAATATGATGTATTTCATAATATTTTTTTAGATTTCATTGCCAAGTGAATAATTGTAAATGAAAACAGAATTTTTTTTTGTTAATATTGCACAAAAACATGTGCATCAAATGGATGTATAAATATTTAATAATTACCTACATTGGTGTTTCATCAAAGAAAGAATGAAGAAAGTTTAGGGTGATTCGGACGACTTGTCTTGTAAAATTTTGCAAAGTAATAATAACAAAAGAAACATTTTATTTTCATTTGGCAATAAATACTAAAAATAATATAAAATACATCATTTCTTTTTAAAAAAACTGGGGTTGCCTAATAATTATGGCGAGTAGTGCATATATGTATATATATAACACTTTCAAAATTATGGATATGTTCTTCCTTTACAATGGCAACTAATGAAAAGCACTTTAAAGTACAAGAATTATATCAATTATATAAATCTAACCACAGCCAGCCTCTCTGCCACATTGGTAAAGTACATTCAAATACAAGTTCAGCGAAACATCTGGATATATTTTATCTTAAGTGGCATCAATAAATGAAATGAAAGGCTAATCAAATTTTGTTTTTCAGTATATTTGATATTCTCATTCTAGTGCATTGTGCACAACAGTAAACACCGATGTCTAAATCGAATATAATATCAATCAGGAATCTTAGATCTAAGAGGTGATATATGATGTTGATAATATGTAATGGTTTCATCCTAGGTGATAAAAAAAGGAAATTTTGTAGTCTGTGTCATCTGAGAATGTTAAAAGTATAAAGTGACGTAGAACAGGCTTTTAATGCTATCATGTGCAGAATCGGGCATTAAAAGATTTCAGTGAATACAACAGCTTAAACTGGAACTTAATTTAACTGACCTTAGGATATACACACACGTGGATTTTAAGTTTTTATTACAACACCAACCATGTACAGCTGTAGTGGGTTGCTTATCTATTCTCTTCTGTTAGTAGTGGAGACTCCATTCTAGTGAAGGGTAGTTGTATACTGTTGCAGGTTAACGGAATTTGGCCTTGTTGTAGATAGCCCACTATAAGTCATAAAGAAAGGTTATAAACCAAGAAAAGCCAATTGAGTTGAAAGATAACATTTTATATATAACACAGATCAATTAATGTTTTTACAATTGAAGTAATACATGAAGTATAGGTCCAACGGACGTTAAAATGTTCATGGCAATAAAATGCTGAAAGAGAATTAATGCTTAGGAATTTGGGAGCGTGTAAGTATGGAATATTTTTGATGTATTCGCTTCTTAGGTCAGTAAGTAGTTTTTGAGGCAGGGAAGAAGAAAAGAGGTAAGGGAGGTGAGCGTAGTAGCTGCTTGACTTAGTTCAAGAGGATATTAATTACTCTCTTCTCCTCGAGTTGGTCTGCTTGTCGAAGCTTTCTGTATCCGCTTTTCATATCTTCTTTTTTTATCACAGCAGCTAATTTGGGATTTTACACTTGTATTTGCTTCTGGGCTTCCCATTGGCTGATAAATAAAATTCGCGTAGGCTCGCGAAATGGAAATTTAATATTTAATTAATTTTTTGTTTTCAAGCGGAACATCTGCGCGGAGCCGGCGGCGCAGCGACGACTTTTGGTCATTTGATTTTTGGTCGTGAAAGCGCAAACATCCGCTCCATCGCTTTTACTCGGTATCCCCACACAGCAAATGCTTTAGAGTAATTAGTAGCACGAAAGAAAAACAAGACATGGTATTTGTTTCTCGTAAATTTCGAACAAAAACACCCAATGAAATGTAGGATGTTTTAGAATTTTTTTTTAGTTGTGGGGAAATTTTGTTTTTTGAAATTTCTTCTTCTAGGTAAATGAAAATTCTTTATTGTTTCAACATTAACAATAAACGAGTCACGATTATCTGATAAGGAACAATGTTAATTGTTTCGGCAATAGACATTTGCGTAAAATAGAAAATCTAAGAAAAAAATGACTCTCACGTAGCTCAAAGAAAAAAGGATAAAGCACGACAATGAATCTAGTATTTATGTATGTGGTAATAAGCACACGCCATCTCCCTTCTCACCTGTACCTATCAAACACAATAAAATAAACGTTTTTCATAATTAAATCAGAATGGGTCGAATAAAGCCTCAGTTTTCTATTAGAGTCATTACTATATCATGCTGTGGTGCAATAAATATCGACACTGAACGACAAATCAGGGAGCCGAGTTAAAATTCAAGGTGAATCCCTTGCATTCACATACGCGCAAATAACCTTAGGAAAGGTATTAATCCGTCTCTCTCCTCCAGTTATGGGTTAAATAATAGAACAGACTGGGCTATATAGCTTTGCTCGGCAAAAAGAAATCTCAACCCACTGCGGGATAATCTTCTGCCCAGTCAGTCATGTCTTTTTCGAGACATGATCGCCCAAGCGTGTATCACGTATGGCACTGAACTGACTGACTATATCATAATTCACGACAAATATAAGGTCTCGAAACGAAAGGATGTGGCTGGAAGAAGAAACATCAATAATATAAATATGATTTGGTAGTTGTGAAACATAGTGACAAATCGAGTTCAAATTTTTTATGACATAAGTATCAAATAGAAAATGTAACTAAGGTTTGGTTATCATACTTGCAGCATATAAACGACAGATGGCCATTGTGGATGCGGAACATTGACAAATGTACAAGAACATAAGTCTGGAACAGGGATTGGCTAGTTGCCGTAGTAAGACTGCGTTCAACAAACGAGAGCAGCCAGGAAAAATGTATATATACGCTAAACATTTTACATAAAAACTTAAAAACACTCACCATATCTTTTTCTAGAG